>CAMZMU010000061.1:4854763-5059487 GCA_947311845.1 Poa pratensis | reverse complement strand
GATGCCATGGATGGTTGTGAAAGACACTTTCACAACCATCATCGACAGTGCAACTGCAAGAACACTCTGAAATACTGGAATTTGGCTGGGGCTAGAGAGATAAGTGGTTTTCGATTATAGGAGTGTTTTCTTAGGAGTGGTCGTCTTCTTCTCTCATGTTTTGTGTAATGTGTTTTTTTGTAGTTCTGTTAGAACTTGTTGCCGATCATTCCCCTTGGGTGTTAAGACCTTTTCTCTATTCTTACTATATATGATCCTTACAATAAAAAAAAATGCTTCGTACACAAATAGTTATGTTTATGTTGACACCATAACAGAAAAATTGGCGTAAGAAAACGCAAGATATGAGTCATAGAACAGAATAAATATACGTATTTTACGCCATATTTTTGCAACATCACGTAAATAAAAATTTACTTCATGTCCATATTTTCTTACATTCTTCTTGACTTCCGACGTAAGACAAAATTGACGTGACTTAAAAGAAACAGTCTCTCTCTCTCTCTCTCTCTCTCTCTCTCTTTCTCTCTCTCTCTCTGTCTGCAGGCCTCATGCATGCTTTCAAGATAAAATAAACCCAAAATTGACGTGACGTAAAATTGACACACACACATACATGCAGGCCTCATGCATGCTTTTAAGATAAAGATGGTCGTGAACCTCTTCGAAGCTGCAGTTGTCGAAGAAAGTGGTTGCATACCAACAAGCTCGATTGCATCTTGACACTTTATTCCTGGGACCACATCAAACAGCACCTGCAAGTAAAAAAAAAAGAATATACGAAGAGCGTCAAACTATCAACAAGAAAAAGAAATCTTACTTTTGCACCCAAATGGGAGACCGAAAAATGCATATTAGAGAACTGTAAAAGGTGCAAAGAACTGATAAAATATGGCCACGTGTAGCATAGATAAATGAGACCACAAAGTTCAGATATTAGAGAACTCACTCTCATGGGAGTCTGAACAGCTAACCGCTCAAGTATCATGTTCTCAACAAAAGGGTCTAATGTTTCTGCATTAACAACTGAATCTTGCTCTTGTTGGGAGAACAACAATGAATTCCTCAAATTCCAGGGGTGGCCAGAATTCACACTGGAAACGAAACATGCAAGAGCCAGATGAAAGCACAAAAGATCACACAAGTACTCCTCGCAGGATGTCTGCAAATGGGCAAGTCAAAATCATTCACATATTTCTGCTAAACAGTACCACAGAAGCAAGATGATTCAAGAGCAAAGAAAGTACCTCATCTGTCTGTGTACGATAATGTGAATATTCTTGTAGTCGTAGAGCTTGGGATTTGCTTGTCCAGAATAACTGCATTAGCTTTCTCCGCAGTGCTGTCTTACCCTTCAGAATATCCCAACCCAAAACAGCAACCAATGGCTGGAGAAGGGGAAATAAAGAAACAACCTGCAGAAAGCGACTTGCCAGAAAATATTAGTGCGGCAGAAAACTAGCGAAATTTGTTCTGCAGTGATCATAAGAGATCCAATATAAATTAATGCCAGTATCGCATTGCAGAATGATGACACACATTAACAGCTTCTTGAAGTTGTTCTCTCTTGATTAATGACAGAGCAGTTTCCATAACAACTTCAAGGACATGTTTTCCAGAGAGTCGAGAATAATGGTACAGATCTTTCTTGCAGGATATGATAGCTTCAGTCAAGATGGTCCTGTCATCTGAATCAGCATCCCTATCCAAACCACAATGTTTCCAGAAACTTCTTGAAAGGAACAGGCATCCAATGAGCATCAGAGACACTGTGATCTTCAAATTCTTCAGAAAGAATGTCATCCAGGACAGTCTGGTAACAGTAGCAAACAAAATATTAGCACTAGATGCCACCATCTAAAACCAAATATGTATGATACATTAATGCTAAGTACTGTCAATATGTTAGAGGATCCGCATCCGGTGGTCCTAAGTAGAATCTAAAGGATAAATAGATTAGTTTCATCGATACAAAGATGAGAGGCAGAAGCTAAAGCAAAAAAAGCTTAGCTCCAGTGCTGCTTCTTATTTCTCTAAAATTATTTCTAAATAATCAAATTTGAAATATTAAGCGTCACCTCGGCATCTATACAAGTGGTTCCAAGGCAGGTGGTATAACTTAAAATGTTATTACAAGAGGGCTGATGAGTCCACCTTAGCACCTAAATTAAATGATAAGAGATGTGGATGTTCATAGGGGAAATGGAGAAGGAAGAAACCTGGGAAGGTACAATGGGCCACCACCATCTATTTATTGTTCGCCTAAATCACAATATAATCACAACAAAGGGATAATAACTCGGAATATGGGATTCAGAGTGTTAAATGGCCCAGCATTTCTGTGCACCACAAAAGTAAGTCATGTTTCCCTTGTGTAGGTTACATCTTATCAACAAGGAAGGAAAGTCTGGTCGAAATTGAAAGGGTGGCTAAGTTCATAGTAAACTACTTTAACAGAAGAACCATACAGTAAGAAATGACAATTTTGGAATTACCTGAACTAGTTGAACAAGCTGGGGACTGCTAGACTGAAGAGCTGCTCCATAAATCTTAATAATTCTGTTACGTGATCCAAACCATGTTCCACAATAATTTGATGCTTTTTCCCAGCCCTTTTTAACAAGGTCTCCTACAACAACCCTGTACAAAGAAATCATATTCAAAGTTTGTTGAACATTTGAGCATAACCAGATCTATCACCAAAAAAAAATGTGACCAACGGTTTTTATGAGAAATGAACCAACAGCTCACCACTTAAACATGTTAACCGCAAATATGGCGATGCCACATTAAAAATCGACAACTTTGCTTTGCATAACACCTGGTGGCTAGCACTTTACTAAACACAGCAATTCTATGGCATGTTACTTCCAAGGTTTATATTACTTGTGCCCATTGAACTGTCATGAGATGAATAATTGTAATCAAGCACGTTTAAGAATAGAATACTTGTAATTTGCAAACTTCAGTACAAACATAGATTGCAACCAGAGTAGAAGGGCTCACTGTTTTCATTGAGATATTAATACGGAATGGAACTACTATAGAGGATCCATGACATACACATGGACCTTAACTGAAGGATGCTATTTAGCTCGATGTTTCATGCAACTCTTAAAAATAATAACCAAGGATGTTTCACGCTATAAATACAGATTGGTCTAAAGCTACAAGTGACCCCACCATTAAGCCTTACCCACCATGTCCCACATATGATGACAACTTGAGATGCCCATTAATTCTCAGCTTGCAACTTTAGTGAACATATGTTGAGACGTCCCATGGAAAATCTTGACTGGATTCATATTCAGAATTTGACTAAAGGTGCTGAAATAGAGCTTACTTATAATTGTCCTCCTCGACGCCATTCTCCAAGCAGAGGAAACGGAGATGCCGGTAGCACTTTCGAAATCGCCAGCCACGACAAGCGCTTTCATGGCGTCCAAGTGGGCGAGCTGCACGCTACGTCGCAGCCAGATGAGCACATTTGCACCAGAACCCCCATCTAGTCCAATCTGCCTGGAAACGCCCGCACACAGTGCATCAAACAGCTCGGCATTATCGAGGATCACCCCCCACAGCCCCCTCAGATCCTCCTCGGAGACCAGGACCTCCTCGACACTGGCCGTCGCTTCCCCACGGCTCTCAGCCTCGCGCTTCAGCTCGCCACTCCCAAATCCAGCAGCTTCGCGAGCGTCCCCCGGGCCTCGACCCCGATGGCGGGGTCCTCAGCGATGGGCTGGAGAAGGAGGAGAAACTCAGCCTTGAGGCGGAGCGCCTCGGGGTTGGGGGTGGGGGGAGGGCAGCGAGCTCAAAGCGCGGCGAGCCAGGCGAGGTGGGAGGGGGAGGGCAGGCGGGGGGCGCCGACCAGAGCACGCCAGGGACGCGCCCCCGGAGGCGACGACCGCGCGGAGGAAATCGGCGGCGAGATCGGGGTCGGCGCGGCGGCGGAGGCTGAGCAGAGCCGCGCGCAGGGGCTCGAACTGCGCGAGGAAGAGGTGGTTCGCGGCCACGCGGGCGAGGAGGGCGGCCTCCCGCTCTGACGCCGCCATGGCGAACTCGGGGCGCGGACTTTGGGGGCTAGGAATCACGAGATGGCGGTGAGCATGGTGCGGCGTGCGGGAATTGGAGCGCGGTGCGGGATTGCGGAGAGTTCAGTTTTGAGAAGGGTTTGCTAATTCGCCGAGAGGAAGGAGGAGGAAGAAGAAGACGGGAGCAAAGAGGCCTCATTTTTTCGTGCGGCCGGATGAACGGATGGATGTGACTGGAAGTCTGGAACCGACATTGGATGCGCGCAGGGACCACCCTGGTGCTGATGTGGCGACTGGTACAATAGCTACTCCTCTGTTTTTAAATATGAAATGTTCTAGGTGTTGCACGTATTGACTAGATTCATACTAAATAAGTGCACATGCAAATTAAAAGATGTCTAGATACATGTGGATACATGTGCATCTGAAAAAAGATTAAAATATCTTATATTAAAAAGGAGGGAGTATCAGACAACATTTGTTTGATTCAAACAAGATCCGAATACCTGTATTTTGGGCCGAACTTCCATCCACTGAAACATTTTGCTATGGTTTCTTTGTTTTTCTGCGATGACAAACGCTTTTTTGTGTATTTCTTGTAGTTTTCCAGTGCAACATGATTGAACACGACATAATGATACGTCCAAAACGTATTTATAATTTTGATTATTTCATGCCACTTTTATGCTTTTAGCACTTGTTATTATATTAAGTTTATGATTTATTTGGACTAACCTACTAATAGTTGCAAAAGTGCACAATATTCTTATTTTACACTTTGATGTGTAGGAATTATCAAGAATATAAGAGAAAACATTGTTGGAGTCGAATCGGGATTTTCCAGAAATCTGTCTAAAAACTATTTTCGAAGATCGTCACGTTTGGGCCTGAACACGACGTCAAATGGAAAAAGTCTAGTCGCGAAGTTTCAGGGAATTTTCTGTCGAACGATCTGGACTTAAAATTCGGCCCAATCGAAGTCCGGGCGCTCCATATATCGCCGTCCCACCGATAACGAAAATCCGAGAGGCTATATAAAGGGAGGAAACCTAGCTCGTGAAGACACCCATACCCACGAATTTCCAACCACCAAAGCCACGTTTTTGCCTCCCCCGTGGACCTCATATCCATGGGGGAGGGCTTCCAAGAAACCATGAAGGAAGGGGCTAAGGGGCGGCGCTCCCCTTGATGCCGGCGGCGCGGGAGGAGTTCCCCCGCCACCGCCGGCGCCGCCCTGCGCTCCTCGTTGTCCCCTTCACCGTCTTCACCGCCATCTCCACCGCAATTTCTCCTTGTATACAGTGGTTCATCCTACCACACACCTCTGTACCGCTCTATGTAAACATGGTGTTTGATGCTATAAAGTTTATCCTATGATCTATGTCATGTTTATGTAGTTTCTTTGTCTTTTGATTGCTATGTTGAATGTCTTTGGTTCATTAGAGTTGTATGTTGATATGGTACAGTCCTTTGATGTCCATTATATTATGCGCGCATGGATCAAACATCTTAGGGTTTGTATTATGTGTAAAGTAATGGGGTAGTTCTGTCGGAGCGACGGAAACCTAAGGACTCGAACCAGAAGTCTACACGTATGGGAGTAAGAGGACCATTAACTTAAAGCTATGGTTGAGGAAACCTTAATGCATTGTTAGCATACGCGGTAGCCCACTGACAATCCAATCATATAGTATGTGTAATCACAAGTAGTTGAGTGCATGTATATTTAGCCTCTCCCACATAGAAAGCTGCATCGAAGACAATGAACCAAGTATCTTCACTAATTAATCTTGGACAAATCCATCACACTTACCACCACTTTTTCACACTCATGGTACTGTTAGTTTATGGTTACTTGGTGTAATTTATTGCTGCAGCAACTAACATTTACTTTCTTGGTATTTATTATATCGCAAAGATATCTCTCATACCCGTATTGTTACTCTAGTTTTATTTCCTAGTTAGAGCAAACGTTTAGTGTGCGTATAGTTGTATCAGTGGTTGATAGAACTTGAGAGAATATTTATCTTACCTTTAGCTTCTCGTTGGGTTCGACACTCTTACTTATCGAAAAGGCTACACACGATGCCCTATACTTGTGGGTTATCACATAACACTTTAATCATACTTTTTTCTAAGGGTCGTGTGAATAAATAAGGTATAGGGCCTCTTTGATTCAAAGGATTTTCATAAAACAAATTGGAGGGTTGAATTACTTAGGAATTTTTCTTATGTTGGTTGTTTGATGCATATGATTAAATCTCATAGAAATTTTTCCTTAGGATTCCTTCGTATTAAAGTTCGGTCCACGTTTGGAACAAAGAAAGTTGTAGAAAAAATTTAGGATAGGATTCCTAAAAAAAATCATATGGTACTATTTGGAACAAAGTAATAGGGATCTTAGATTCCTTTGAAATTCCTACGGAATGAGCTACTCCATGAAATTTTTATAGGAAAACAAACATGAGGTCTCACCTCATGTTTTCATCTCCATGTGTCTACAATTTCTGGATTTTTTCCTGTGTGACATCCAAATGACACTTTGGAAGTTTTTTTTTAGCTTTTTGTTTCTATAGGAATCTAGGAAACAAGGCACCTCAATTCCTGCATTTTTCCTATTCCTACATTTTTACTTCCTGTTCCAAACAGGACCTTCATAGTAATTCTAACATCCATTCAATCCTCTTTATGAATCATTTGCCTTTTCTATGATGTAAGCAAACAAACTTGACTACATGAGAAATCCTGTAGGATTGAAATGCACATGACATTGCAATCATATGTATTTCCTATTTCTTCATTATTCCCATCCCATGAATCAAGATGTTGTAAGTATTTTCATATGCCTCTTTACATTGAGAAAATGTTTCTTGCAAAATCGAATTGAGTTGTATAGCGGATACCCAACATACTAGACTATAGATGTGGATCTAGGTTTAGAACTAGGGTTTTATAGAGAGATGTGGACAAAGATTTGGCGTGTAATGAACGTGGAGGTCTTGATGGGGTCCTTCGATATATATATGCGGAGTAGATGTCTGAGCCTTATATGCCTAGTGTTTCCTCTTGCCTTGTACGTGAAGTATTGATCTCGTAACCTTCCTTCAAGGTAGTCCGTAACGAGGTATTCATAGAGGCTTGATGCAACACGGCAGATCTTGGTCGATGGAGAACCTTCTAGAGGCGAGCTACCGGCTGGGGCAGTTTGGACGTCGTGGGCTGATACGTCCAAAACGTATCTACTTTTCCGAACACTTTTGCTATTGTTTTTCCTCTAATTTGTGTGATTTGAATGCAACTAACACGGACTAACGCTGTTTTCAGCAGAATTGCCTTGGTGTCTTGTTTTTGTGCAGAAAGTCAAAGTTTTAGGAAAATTCCAGAAAAATTCCAGAAATTCTATTTTTCCAGAAGACCCACGGAGCCAGAAGACGAAGCGAGGAGGGTGCACAGGGGCACCACACGCACCCAGGGCGCGGGTGGGCCCTTGCCGCGCCCAGGGGTGGTGTGGCCACCCTGTGTGGCCCCCGACGCTCCCCTTTGGACTACTTAAAGCCTCTGACCTAAAAACTTCGGGGGATCGACGCTTTTTCCAGAAACCTTCCAGAGCTCCGCCGCCATCGAAAACCCTATTTCGGGGATCAGAAACTCCGTTCTGGCACCCTGCCGGGACGGGGAATTGGAGGAGATCATCGCCATCATCATCACCGCCACCTCTCCATCGACCATCCATGACTCCCCCATCCATGTGTGAGTAATTCCCCGCTGTAGGCTGAGGGGATGGTAGGGATTGGATGAGATCATTCATGTAATAGTTGTGAGATTTGTTAGGGCATGGTGCCTAGTATCCATCGGTAGTACTTATGTCATTGTTGCAACTTATTATGCTTAATGCTTGTCACTTAGGGCCCGAGTGCCATGATCTCAGATCTGAACATGTTATTGAATCATGAGATAATTATTGTTTTGGATCATATCTATAAGTTGTATACACACGTCACTGTCCGGAACCCGAGGCCCCAAAGTGACAGAAATTGGGATAACCGGAGGGGATGGTTGCGACGTGAGGATCACATGTGTTCACGGAGTGTTAATGCTTTGCTCCGGTGCTTTATTAAAAGGAGCACCTTAATTACCAGTAGTTTCCCTTGAGGCCCCGCTGCAAACGGGCTGGTAGGACAAAAGATGTTGTGCAAGTTTCTCATTGCGAGCACGTACGACTAAATACGGAACACATGCTATGATTGATTATTACTTGGATACCTTATTATTTATCTGCAATTGCCCTATGTATGACTATTTCATGAATTATCTATCCATGCACGCCCGTTCATCCATCCCTATGCCTACAGTATTTTAATCCTGCTGTCTACTGCAATTATTACTGCTGTCTTTATTTTACTGCTGCTATTATTTCACTACTGCTACTGTCATAAAACTGTTGCTACTGATAAACTGTGTCGAGCAAGTCTACTTCCAGGTGCAGCTGAACTGACAAATCATCTGTCAAGGCTTATAAATATTCTTTGGCTCCCCTTGTGTCGAATCAATAAATTTGGGTTTTACTTCCCTCGAAGACTGTTGCGATCCCCTATACTTGTGGGTCATCAAGACTATTTTCTGGCGCCGTTGCCGGGGAGCATAGCTCTATTTATAAGCTCACCAGGGAGTCATACTGCTCGCTGCAATTCATTCATCATGGGTAAACCTCGTGATGATAAGGTTCGCATATTGCCATCCACTACAAGGAGAGGTACAACTCTGAACACTTCTGCTGCTCTTGATTCACCGTCTGTTATAAGTCAACTTGTCACACCACCACATGCACATGCTTCACGTGCTGCTACTTCTGCTGAATCTGAGAATGTTTCTGATGAATTTGATGATGCTTCTACTGTGCTTGATGAAAGAGGTTCACTAGGTCCTTTTCTAGATGCTACAATTGCTAAATCTAAACAACTTGAAAATACTGAAACACCTAATGAAACTCCTGTTACACCTGCTTATTCACCTGAAACGAGAGAAACTACTAGTGATGATCTTGAGGAAACTTATGTTGAACTTGATGATGACTTTATTGATGAATGCATGAATTGTGATACCTCTAAAGATGTTAATGCTATTAAAAATCTTCTTCAAAGACGTGCTGTCAACTATAAACTTTCTCCTGATGCTAAATTCGCTACATCTCCCATAAATATAAAAGATAAAGATTATGATTTCTCTGTGGACTTGTCTTTTATAACTATTGCTGAGAAAGAACCTTTTCGAGGAACTGAAAATGAAAGTGCTGTAGAACATATGAACACTCTCTCTACTCTGAGTAGTTTGTTTTCTGATGATATTAAGAAACGCAGTTACTTTGTTACTAAAATTTTCCCTTTCTCATTGAAAGATGAAGCTAAAACTTGGTTTAATGATTTATCTCCTGGATCTATTGAGAGCCCGATGGGTTTAGTCAATGCTTTCTTTCAGAAATATTTTCCTGCTAGTGCTCAACATGCTGCTTTACAGAAAATCTTTAACTTTAAGCAAAATGAGGGAGAGAAAATGCCTGAATCTTGGGCAAGGTTTTGTTCTTTACTTAGAGCTCGGCCTGGACATCAACTAGCTAAAAATGAACTTCTTGATATATTTTATAATGGACTAACTGTTGAATCTAGGACATACCTGGATAGTTGTGCTGGTTGTGTTTTCAGGAAAAGAACTCCAGATGAAGCCGAGGAATTATTGGCTAAGATAAGCCAAAATCATGATGATTGGACCCTGCCTGAACCAACTCCGGTACCTACGCCGAGGAAAAGAGGAGTAATTGAATTGAATGATGAAGAAATGAGAGAAGCCAAGAAATCTCTTAAGGAGAAAGGTATTAAATCTGAAGATGTGAAAAATCTTCCACCTATAGAAGAATTGTGTAAGCCAATTCCTCACTCATCTACAGTTGAGGTACACTCTCTCCAACGCTTTGATGATAGAGATATCCCTTATTCTAAACCTCCTGATCAATGCTTAGATGAGTTTGATAATTTCATTGTTAAGCAAAACAATTTCAATTGGAGAATAGAAAATAGCTTCATAAAGAATTCTCATGTCATTAATCATTTGCATGATGTTTTGGAAAGAACTTCTAATGATGTTAAAATACTCATTAAACATTTTCGTATGGTTCAAACTCAAATTGAGCAATTGACTAAAGTGCAAAAAGATTTGCTAGGTAATGCTTCTAGAGAAAATGATAAACATGCTTTTGGTATAGCAACTAGAGGTGGTGCTTCCACTCAGGATCCTTTATATCCTGAGGGACATCCTAAAAGAATTGAGCAAGATTCTCAACTAGTTAATGAAACTACTACTCCTTCTAAGAAAAAGAAGAAGAAGAAACATAAACATGTTGAGGAATCTCCTGAACCTATTAAAGACAATGAGCATGTTAATAATCCAAATAGTATATCTATCTCTGATGCTGAAACTGAGAGTGGTAATGAACATGCTAATGATAAAGATAAGAATGATGCTTCTGATAAAGAGGAAAGTGAAGAGGAACCTGAAAAGCATTCTAAAAACAAAAAGTACACTAAAGAAGATTTTCTTGCTAAGAAACATGGTAATGAAAGAGAACCTTGGGTGCAAAAACAAATGCCTTTTCCTACTAAGAAACTCAAATCTAAGGAAGAAGAACATTATAACAAATTTTGTGAATGGATGAAACCTTTGTTTTTGCAAATTCCTTTGACTGATGCTATTAAGTTACCTCCCTATTCAAAGTACATGAAAGATATTGTCTCTAACAAGAGAAAGATTCCTAATGAAGAGATTTCTACCATGCTTGCTAATTATTCTTTCAATGGTAAGGTTCCAAAGAAGCTTGGAGATCCAGGTATACCAACTATTCCTTGCTCAATCAAAAATAACTATGTTAGAACTGCCTTATGTGATTTAGGTGCAGGGGTGAGTGTTATGCCTTTTTCTCTTTACAAGAGACTTTACTTGGAAAAATTGATACCAACTGATATATCTTTGCAAATGGCTGATAAATCTACTGCTGTTCCTGTTGGTATATGTGAAGATGTTCCTGTTCAAGTGGCTAATAATTGCTTGATATTAACTGATTTTGTTGTGCTTGAAATGCCTGAAGATGATAATATGTCTATTATTCTTGGAAGACCTTTTCTTAACACTGCAGGGGCTGTTATTGATTGCAACAAAGGAAAAGTGACTTTCCATGTTAATGACAAAGAGCATACTGTTTATTTTCCCAAGAAGCTGGACAAATATTTGGAGTTAATACAATTACCAATATTAAAAGTATCAAAGTGGGAAGTATTGATTGCCCTATATATGAACCTCATGAAGAACTTCAATATATTATGATTGGATCTATAGCTATACCATTTAAGGTAACATGATTGTTCAATGTGGTTTAATTCTTTTATGTCATATAAAATGTATTTGGTGGCAAGACTTGATCAACCTTGTTAACAAATATGTTTTACATGCATAAAATTGCTAAACAACATTTTTCTTTCTCACTTTGTTTTTACCTACTGTTTTGCTACTG
Source organism: Poa pratensis (assembly GCA_947311845.1). Taxonomy (NCBI): domain Eukaryota; kingdom Viridiplantae; phylum Streptophyta; class Magnoliopsida; order Poales; family Poaceae; genus Poa; species Poa pratensis. Next base: position 5,047,898 of record CAMZMU010000061.1, on the reverse strand, counting down.
TAATTTGCAAAGTTAAGTAATGCTTGGTCTTTACATAAATTCATTTTGTCTAGTTTTCATTGTTTAAAGCACCCAGAAAATGTCAGAAATAAAAGTTTTCAAAAAAATTCTGAAAAAATTCTACAAGTCCTAGTTTTTAAAAGGAACGTGGGAGTACCAGAGGATGACCAGGGGGACCCACCAGGCCACCACACGCCCCCACGGCGCGGTGGAGGGCAGGCCGCGCCCTGCCCTGGTGTGGGGTCCACCTGGCCCTCCACTCACTCATCTCTCTCCCACTCCTTTCTCTCTCCCGACCAACACACCACCATTGCTCAAACTCGTGTTCTTGCTGCTCTTGCTCGAGATTTTTCGATCTACTTGCTCAGCCCATCTTTGCTGCTGAAATTTGGATCAATTGCTCTCCGGTATGTGACTCCTCCGATTATCCAAATAGAATTTTGTTTAGTTGCTTATATCTTTAGCATTTTGGTACTGTAGGTGACATGTTATTAGAGCTTGCATGCTTGTTCTTGTTTAGATTAACTAGTTTTGATGCATGTTTAGTCCTCTAGCAAGTCTCCCTAGTGTTTCCCTTGAATTAATCACTCTAAAATCATTTTTTATGAGGTTTGTTTAAAATTTCAGAAAAGGAAGATGGATAAACACACTTATGGAGAAATCTTTGAGAGGCAAACACCATCCTCCTCAAGGAAACAAGGGCTTCAAGATCAAGAGGTGCACCTAGGCCATCATACAATGAGGATCTTTTGGCACCAAGAATCGGTGAAGAGGAAGATGATGGTGTTCCTCATCCATCTATTTTTCCATGCTTTAACTTTATGAGAGATGCAGGGATTTATGATGACTTCATAAGGATGATTAACAATGTTGGCTTGATGGAATTTATGCAGGATGAGAGGCCACAATATGCTAACCTCACTAAGATTTTTGTTGAAAGCTTTAAGTTTAATAACTCTACTTTTAACCCCACTGTTGAGTTTAAGATTTATGATCGTGCATGCAACATGGACTTGAAAAGATTTTGCAGGGTCATAGGTGTTGCTCCATCTGGGACAGCAAGGAAGATCAAATCACAGCCGCCCGAGTTGTTGGATCTTTACCATGAGCTGAGCTATGATGATCACCGTAGAGTGCAGCGTGGTAAGATAAGGAACATTCAATTTCCAGCCATCAGGTACTTCACATATTATCTTGCCACGAGTGTGCTTGCTAGAGAGAACACTAGTAATATTTCTTGCTATCATCTAGCTTTTCTTGCTCATGCACTTAAAAATGATAAAACCTACAACCTTGGTGCCTTGATTGCTCGCCGCCTTGCCGCCAAAGGTCCCATCTTTGGAGGCATTATTGCTGCACGTGTTTTAGCTGATCTTGGTCTTCTGTCGATCCTTCTGATGAATTGTTGATTCCGAAAGACTTGATCTTGCTGCCATGAAACTTCATGATTTTGTTACTACTAATTCATCTACTGGACATTTGATGTATAGAGTTGTTTTTGCTAATGGACCTGAGCTAGAGGTCCGGCTTCCACAGCCTAGTTTGTTCAGTGTTTTCAGGGGTCCTCTATCATATTCGAGGGAGGATTTGGACAACCACCTCGGTGCACCGGATTTCCATTTACAGCACTACCCTGAGCACCGACAGGAGACCTTCGTGGCGCCCCCTGAGGACTACACCGTGTACTACGGTGGTGCATCCTCGAGCTTTTACCGGACGAGGAACCCTCCTCGTCAACACTGAGGGCGCGCCTAGCTGGCGGCCATGGGGATGATTGGTCTCCCACTTAGGCCAAAAGCCTAAGCTTGGGGGGAGGTATGCCGACAAGTTCACTCATTTTATCATATTCATATCATGTCGGTACTTTGTATATCCATGTTTTAGTTTGTTTCTTTTCTTTTGTTTCTTGTATCCATTTCATTTTCGCAAAACACCAAAAGACCAAAAATATTTCCTTTATTTCTCTTGCTTTTGAATTTGTAGTGCTAGTTTACTTTATTTTTCATTTCGGTTTGTTATTCAAAAATCCAAAAAGATTTTGCTTTGTTTGCTTGTTTCTTTCTATGCTTGCTTTAATTCGAAAACCCAAAAATATTTGTTGTTCTTCTGCGTTTTGTATAGTTGTTTCAGGAGTTCAAAAATTTCCGTGGTTCCACTTGGGCTTGGTTATCATTTCACATCATTCAAGCCACACAAGTGAAAAGCAATAATGACGATTACGACAATTCGGATGTGGTAAAAGGCTGGTATGAACTCTATTTGTTTTTCATTTTTGTAAATATACCTACTCATGTGAACATGCTTAGCTATCATGGTAGTGGTTATGTTATTTAATGATTACTTAGTAGTTCATGTCTTCTTATGACCAGTACCAAATTGCTAATAGCGAATAACATGTCATATAGATATTTACATGCATTGTTCTATTCGTAAAACGGTATGGCAGGATGGTATCCTCCTCTGAATAATTCACTTGATTCGACTTGGCACATGCTCACACATGTTATGACTGAAAAATAAAGTCAATTAAGCCTTGATGATCTATTTTGCCTCAGAGTTTTAGTATCATCTTTATGCCTCCGTTAATTTTATTTTGTCGCAAGCATGATTATGACCGTTATCGCTCTCGTGGTTGTCGCTTCCCAGTCTATTGCTAGCCTTCACTTGTACTGAGCGGGAATGCTGCTCGTGCATCCAAATCCTTTAAACCAAGTTATCCCAAAGAGTCCACCAAAAATTCCTATGCATGGTATTTCAAGCCATTCCAAGTAAATTTGCATGTGCTACCTTTAAAACTTTCAAAATATTTCCCTTTTTGTGTCAATGTTTACTAGCTCATGAGGAATTAGTGTGGTTATTCTTTATTCTATTTGTCAAATGGACTTTTACACCTGGACTAGCGGCATATACATCCGCTTATCCAATAATTTTGCAAAAAGAGCTGGCAACGGGGTGCCCAGTCCCAATTAATTACAACTTTAACCAATTAATTCTCTTCACACTTTTGCCCTGATTCATCAGTAAGCAATGACAAACAGTGAAATACCTGAATGTGTGTAAACCAAAGAGAAAGAGGGATGATCTGCCTTGCTGGTAGAAATAACGTCCTTCATGGGAGCCGCTCTTAAAAGTCCGTTTGACAGGTAGAATACTGTTCTCACCCGCTACCATTCGTTGACAATTAACAAACACCTCTCAAAACATTTTTACCTCTGTTTTTAAAATAAAAAGCTCTAGCACGTGTTAATCCCTGCTTCCCTCTGCGAAGGGCCAATCTTTTATTTTTATGTTGAGTCACCATCCTTTCTTTGAGCACTCTTCGAGAGCATAACTGTCGTTCTTAGTGTAATGTGCTTGTCCCAGGATACGATTAATTGAGGTATAACTATGATACTCTTATCTTTGATATTTTATATCTAGTCTTCACTTGAACTTCAGAGGTGCCTTGGCATTTATGTTTTGCCCTTCAAACAAAGGCAAGCGAGATACCACTTTGTCATATCTTTTTACGAACATTGCAATTCTTGTGGATAGATGTATGCTATGTTATTCATTCTTAGTACTTTGGTATCTTTTCATGATTTGCATAACTACTAGGTGTCATTATTTGCATGGTTCCTATTATGAATTGTCTAAGTAATTGATCATATAGTAGGTATGTATACATCATATGAAGCAAATGTGTTCGTAAAAGTTTCTTTTATCGCACTCAGTTGTTAACTGAATTGCTTGAGGACAAGCAATAAGCTAAGCTTGGGGGGAGTTGATACGTCCAAAACGTATCTACTTTTCCGAACACTTTTGCTATTGTTTTTCCTCTAATTTGTGTGATTTGAATGCAACTAACACGGACTAACGCTGTTTTCAGCAGAATTGCCTTGGTGTCTGTTTTTGTGCAGAAAGTCAAAGTTTTAGAAAATTCCAGAAATTCTATTTTTCCAGAAGACCCACGGAGCCAGAAGACGAAGCGAGGAGGGTGCACAGGGGCACCACACGCACCCAGGGCGCGGGTGGGCCCTTGCCGCGCCCAGGGGTGGTGTGGCCACCCTGTGTGGCCCCCGACGCTCCCCTTTGGACTACTTAAAGCCTCTGACCTAAAAACTTCGGGGGATCGACGCTTTTTCCAGAAACCTTCCAGAGCTCCGCCGCCATCGAAAACCCTATTTCGGGGATCAGAAACTCCGTTCTGGCACCCTGCCGGGACGGGGAATTGGAGGAGATCATCGCCATCATCATCACCGCCACCTCTCCATCGACCATCCATGACTCCCCCATCCATGTGTGAGTAATTCCCCGCTGTAGGCTGAGGGGATGGTAGGGATTGGATGAGATCATTCATGTAATAGTTGTGAGATTTGTTAGGGCATGGTGCCTAGTATCCATCGGTAGTGCTTATGTCATTGTTGCAACTTATTATGCTTAATGCTTGTCACTTAGGGCCCGAGTGCCATGATCTCAGATCTGAACATGTTATTGAATCATGAGATAATTATTGTTTTGGATCATATCTATAAGTTGTATACACACGTCACTGTCCGGAACCCGAGGCCCCAAAGTGACAGAAATTGGGATAACCGGAGGGGATGGTTGCGACGTGAGGATCACATGTGTTCACGGAGTGTTAATGCTTTGCTCCGGTGCTTTATTAAAAGGAGCACCTTAATTACCAGTAGTTTCCCTTGAGGCCCCGCTGCAAACGGGCTGGTAGGACAAAAGATGTTGTGCAAGTTTCTCATTGCGAGCACGTACGACTAAATACGGAACACATGCTATGATTGATTATTACTTGGATACCTTATTATTTATCTGCAATTGCCCTATGTATGACTATTTCATGAATTATCTATCCATGCAACGCCCGTTCATCCATCCCTATGCCTACAGTATTTTAATCCTGCTGTCTACTGCAATTATTACTGCTGTCTTTATTTTACTGCTGCTATTATTTCACTACTGCTACTGTCATAAAACTGTTGCTACTGATAAACTGTGTCGAGCAAGTCTACTTCCAGGTGCAGCTGAACTGACAAATCATCTGTCAAGGCTTATAAATATTCTTTGGCTCCCCTTGTGTCGAATCAATAAATTTGGGTTTTACTTCCCTCGAAGACTGTTGCGATCCCCTATACTTGTGGGTCATCATGGGCTGATAGTGGTGTAGCCCTGCGAGGTTACGGCCTAAACCCACTCATATCCGACAGTGTGGTATAAAAATGATTAAAAAAAGTTAATATTGTCACGAGAGGAGTAAATCAAACGACCAAAGAACCAATTACAACAAGGCACATATAGAAAATTATATCAATGACTGGACTTTTTGAAATGTCAACAATGTGAAGCTAGGGGAGTTCTATCTTGTTTCAAGTGGTGTTCATATCAGCACTAAGACTCAAGTTCAACCACCGAATGGTTACCTTGCAGATTTGCATGGCAAAAAAGCAAAGAACAGTATAACGAGTTTATTAGTTATGACATGGAAGTAAAATGTAGATGTAGCATCATATGAGAAAGAAACAAACATCATTTCACCAAGGAAATACATAGATCAAACCTGTGGAATAACATAATGTAAGAGGCTAGGAATTTGTGTCATACGTCGTGAAATGCGCAGATTTGAGCCAATAAAATCAATCATATTTTTTAATAACAAATCATATACAACTTTCTCATAACAAAAAATAAATAACAAATCAAAACTCGTGGGAGCATTTTGTTTGATGATCACGCACAATTCGGTGCTTAACGATAGGTATGTATTTTCAAAGAAGTACTTCAAAGCATTTGAGCAATAAATCATACAAATGGGTCATCAAATTCAATATATAGGAAATAACCTCACAAAAAATTAGGAAGCGGATAATTCCAAACCTTGATAGAGGAGACAAACCAACTAAACTATTTTTTTGGCATGAACATGCAGGAATTGTGGCGGGGGCAAACCTCAGAAGGCATGGCACTGAAATGGAAATATAGATAGAACAAAATGGAGAGAAAAGTTATATGGCAGCAAAAATCTAACATGAACCTAAAAATGGCAAAACAGAATTGCAAAAGGATAGTTGGAAATGAAAAAAAAAATCATATTTGCACAAATTTCATAAAAATACGAGCAAACTAATAGATGGACATATGTGGCATCAAATAGAACCATACAACATAATCAATTCGAGAAAACGCAAGGAAATTAACAGGCTAAAGAACCATGAAAACCCACCAAAAGCAACACTCTGTCACCCCAAAGCAGAGGGGTCACAAGCCCGCACTACCGGCCCGGCGAGACCCTAGTGAGCACCTCCTCTTTTATGTAGCGCTGAGTTACGGTGTCAGGCGGCGGTCCCGCATATCTGATCTGATCAGTTACATATTTTTTTTGCCTATTTTGACGTTATGCGGCCCGGATACGGGTGCCGCGCTGCAAGCCTAGCGCTGACCAATATTGTGGGTGTGGGACTGTTCCATCGGGTGACTTGGTTTCGTATTAAGAAATAATGGTCACCGAGAGATTACACGGTTGGTACTTGCAAGAGAATTTGTCCTGGAGATCGAGGGGCCACAGCGTCGTCGACGAAACCCACTGGACACAGCCAAAGCCCTCGCCAACGGGCTACTAGAGGAGACCTTCCTCTGCCTGCCCACCTCCACACACTTGACTTGACCGGTTTCCCCTCCTCGGCGACAAAGGCGGCTTTCACCCAGCAATAACACACTTTGTCTTGCACCCATAGCTGAGGATATAAACGGTCCAGCAAAACCGCCTTTGTTGAATTCAGGCCTATGTCAGGACCTGAAACTCTCCTAGTATTCTGTTATTCAGAGCAGAGGCTAATTGCTAAGGTGGCGGGGTATGGCATATTTAAACCAATCGCTCCCAAAAACGATCCAACGGCTCCAGTGTTCGTCTTCGCGCCAGTGTTTTCATGTCTGAACTTCGATTTAGCTAACTGTAACCGTAACTGTAAAACACTGAGCCACAGTATGAGGTCTCTACGCGGTGCGTGCAGGGTGGTTTTGGAGGCTAGGATGGCTTTAGGCAAACTTGCACGGCACACTACAGAAGCAAAGGCTGATCTGCTATCCTTATTTGTAAACAAAATTGATTTTGTCGAACAGCGATCAAGTAACAGATCGAACTGTTCTTCTGTGTTGGGAAAACTGTGGTGAACTACTGTAGTGGTACTGAAGCTGGAGCGCTTTCCCAGTCCTCAAATATTGTACAGATCTTGATGTGGTTTCAGCTAATACATTATATCCTGCGCACCATGGTCGTCATCTAGCTGCTTCCTTGCATTTGACTCCTTGTTACTTCCTGTTCATACTACTACATGACTACTTGACTATGACTACTATATATAAAAGATGGACAGATTCACTCCCTCTCCCGAGGTCCACGTCATCAAGATTGTCTGGGTCGTCCGATCGGAGAGATGGGTGGTCAGGGTCGCTCCACGCCGCCCTGGCGCGCGCGACACTGTTCACGCACGAAAATTGGCGCAGCGGCCGACTCCGGTCAGCCGGCCGCCTCCCGTGCGCGCACGAAATTTGACGCACCGGCCGCGCTTTCCCATCCCGGTTGCCTCCTCCACTCTCCCGGTCACGCACGAAAATTGGCGCAGCGGGCGACCCCGGTCAGCCGGTTGTTCCGCTCCCTCCTCTTCGTTGCCTCCTCTTCTCTCCCCGTCGCATCTCCTCCACGCCCTCCATGGCTGGCTGGCCGCCGCTCGGCCGGCCTCCCTCCGCCGTGCCACCACCCCGCCCCGGCCTCTCCGTTACCTGCGCCTCCACCGGTTCTCTTCCCACCTCCTCCTCCAACGACATCTGACCATGATTACTATATATAAAAGATGGACAGATTCACTCCCTCTCCCGAGGTCCACGTCATCAAGATTGTCTGGGTCGTCCGATCGGAGAGATGGGTGGTCAGGGTCGCTCCACGCCGCCCTGGCGCGCACGACACTGTTCACGCACGAAAATTGGCGCAGCGGCCGACTCCGGTCAGCCGGTCGCCTCCCGTGCGCAGCGACGAGAAGGTCGGCGCGGAGGACGGCTTTCCGACCCGCCGTCGCTGTATGGAGCCTGGAATCGTCGCCCGTGCTAAGCGCCGCCGACCTCTTCCGACCACCATGTCGTCGCCTCCGAGCTCCTCCTCACAATGGAGGCCGCGGTCGCACGGAACCGACCACCACGGAGGTAGCCGTTGACTTCCGCCACCACACGATCGATCCCGCAACTGAGGGCGCTGCTGCGTGCCGCTGCCGCAAGGGCGAGACGAGTGGGCCGCGAGGGCGCCGCCGCGGGGCCGCTTCGCCGACATGATACTGGCCAACGCCACCATCTACAGCGCCGACCCGCCCGCCTTTTCGCCGCCGCCATGGCCGTCCGCGCCGGCCGCGTGCTCCGCGTCAGCGCCTACGACTCCGTCAAGGTGCGTTCTACTCGAAATTCCTGCTGCCCCCTTGCCCTCTATGGATTATTGTCTGTAATATGTTATCCCAGTAATTGATTCTTGGAAGTTGCTTTCTGCATCCGCTGCAACCGCAAGAACAATTTCCCGTCTCCTGCGTTTCGCTCAAGATTTTTGTCCATGAAATGCAGGAATTCATGGGCCGCCACACATATGAGCTGATTCTCAGCGGGAACGTCTTCTCCGCCTCCAGCCGCCTGCTTCCGCGCTCGCTCCGCTCGCTTCTGATCTCACCTGCTTTCCCCGAGAAGTTATTCGTGCTCCTGCTGAATCCTCAAATCCCTTCCGCCGCCTTCCGCCGCTTTTCGCCGGATGCATGTCGATCCTTTAACTCTGGCGCGCTCCAAGCAGCTGTAGGAGACCCAATCTCCAGTTGCATCGTCGCCCACACTTCCTGCAACCTCCTCTCAATAGGAAACTATCAAACGGTGCATCCTCCTGATACAAATCCTTGCATCACGATTTTCTGTTCTTTCATGTCTGACTTCCTCTCTCTCTATAATTTTCTGGAAATCACATGCTGCAGGACAAGTTACAATTTTAGGGAGTGGACTGCAGAGGAGAACCAGCTGGGGTGTTCTGTATCACCTAAGTGGCACCCTGCAATAAGCTTCCGTTGAGTACATCTAGATCAATCACTAAGGAGCCAGTTCATATTGATTCTCAACAGGAAGATTTACAAACACATGTTTTTCCATGTGACTATATTAGCCAACGGAATTAGTGTATGATTCCTATGGAGCTGATTTGGATGATGTACGTTTTTCTTCCCAGATATACACTAACTCTCAGATCATCTGCATGGTATGTATCTCCAGGATTTAACAAAAAGTATGTTGGAATTTAAATTGTACAGAACTTGCAAGATTTCTCAAAATCATATGTAACAGAGTGTGTAATATTTTCTTGGTAGATCTACCAGAATATTTTTATCTGTCGCCAATGCAAAATTAATTTAATAAGTATATTCCATACTTGAGTCATACAGGTTTCTATTTAGATGTTGAAAAGGGATCGACACCTATGTCATCTTAAAATTAAATGTTTGAATAAAGCTTTCTTACCAATGTAGCATGGAATCCATAATTCTTAGGTTCGTTTGTGATAATTCCTTGGCCATTCCACTATTTAGATTTAAGAGCAACAACTCCTACAAAATATGATAACTTATTTTCAGCTATGATACCAGAGTGCCCTTTAGTGTTCTTTATATTCAAAGCAGTGTGTTATGTATACTGATAATGGTCCATATATTGTTAGCTAAATCATTTTTCACCAAATACTGGATTTATGTGTTCCATTGCGCTCAGCAGATGCATCACAGTATATATTCTTAATCAAACAGTAAGTACTCTGGATTATGAACTGTTTGAAAATTATGTGGACAAGCATAAGCAATAACATAATGACTGTACGCATATCTAAAAGGATCTTTAATTTTTACCTTGCATTTAAATAATTCTATCAACCTCCATTTTCAGTATGGTCGTATTATTCATGACACTGGAACCGCTTCTGCTGTTGCAGGTTCGACTTTAACTTCAGCTTCTGTAGGCGTAGTTTCCTTGCTCTGTGAATACTCTTCCTGATGCCACACAATTAGATTTTTTTAATTGCCAAACCTATGCACTGCAGCATGGGATTTCACATGGTATATCTTTATCCTATATGTGATTTTAGGTGAGAATAGCTATGCGGAACTCTGAATTTTCGAATCACTGAAACTTTTGTTGGTAATTAACCTTTCCTCAGGAAATGTATTCTAACATTCTGTTTGCATAATATCTATGTTCTTTTGTGACAGGATGGTACACATGATCTGTGGAAATCGTAGTTGATCAAGGTAATGGGTGCACTTCACCTGCTTCGCAAGTCCTCTTGACTAAAATTAAATGACAAGCAGTATATCTATCAAAGATTCATGGCTCTTATTTTCCCCCTCCAATTATTCAACCCCGCCAAAAAAAGCAGTTCGATGGGTAGATGATAGTTTGAATGTTTCATGTTGAATATTATAGTTATCCTGCACAAAATCACAGGTCATTATATGATCATTGTAAAAGTTGCTGCAGATTTATGCTACGATAGAATCCCCTCTTTTAGTAGAAAATATAATGATCACTAATTAACCATCGGATCTGCGTCTTGGTTATCTTTAGCCGCTAGATGTAGTAATGCCTTATGGCTTGGTTAAATTGAGCTCTAGATCAAGAAAAGAGCGAACTCTCCTGTAGGCTGCCAAATATATTTCCTCCTATATCTCACTTCATGTTATCCTCAACTTCTTTGCTCCATTGATGACGCAGATCAATCTAAAAAGAGGCAACAGTCCAATCCAGTTTCTCCTTATACCAGCTCAGTATTAAACACTACAGCAAGGAGTGGCTGTACAAAGAATCACGGAAAGGTGTCTACCAACTGGTGGCAAGTGGCGAGGAGGAAAGGAAGAATCACCAGGTATTGAGCAAAATGCAAAATAGCCAGTGTAAGCATCAGTGACGCTAACGGTATAGTATCTCTGCTTTTCTTAATGTTGTACGCTGAAACTTTTGTTGGTAATCAAGTTCATGAGGAAATTGCTCCAATTTGCTAAAGTGTATAACGTTCGTTGGCATTTACATTCTTAGGAGTACAATACATGCTTTGTATAATTTTTTAGGCTCTCCCCGCTGTTTCCTTAGCAAGGGATCCTTAGTGATGCTCCCCTTATTGATCTTAGTAATATTTGAGAATTCATGGTCAACAAACATGTGAAGCAAGGCATTTTTCAGGTCTACTCGATTTTGTTTCTATGTTTCGCTCCTCTTCTGTACCAATTTAAGAATTTAATTTGTGCCCCAACAGTACATATGACATGGAGAGTTGTATGAATTTAATGGTTCATATGTACTTCATAGTTTTCATATGTAATAACATCAGTACAACTACACAGGCGCGACGTGTCGTCGCGCCAAGTTGCCTAGTCGACTAATATGTTTTGTTGGATACCTGTCCAAGTCAGGAGAGCAACAATTTATGTTGTATACAAAAAAATCGCACGTGTATGCAAAGTTTGTAACGAATAATAGATGCATGTCGTATCTCAGGCATAAAAAACACCCAAACTGCTCCCCGCGTGGCTCCCCGGGCCACGAGCAATTGAGATTGTCCGACTTTGAGTCTTTGAGTTCATGACATGTGGAGCCCAACACATGGTGGGTCCCACGTACCAGTGACTCAAAGTCACCTAACTTTGTAGGATACAAGTCAACCGATCTGTGTCCGCTATGAGTGGACCCTAGCGCAGCCGGCGTGCATCGCCTCCTACCGCTGCCCTGGGCCTGCCGCATGGTAGTGGCCTTCGGAGATGAGGGGGTTCCTGTCACATCCCAAATTTTGGAACTAAGAAAAACTTAGTTTTACCAGACCCAAAATTCAGAACCAACAAAAACTTTTTGAAATGTTTTACTGATGGTTGTGTTTTCCTTCCCATTGCTATGTTGACCTTGTGTGACTTGTTGTTTAAGTTGTTTGACTAGTAAATATAAGACCCAACCAATATAAAAATATATTTAACTTTGGTGATCAAGTTATGACAAGAAAATATTCCATGTATCTTTTCCATTCTTATTTTGGCCAACTCCATTTCAAATGATACTTGGTTTGTCAACAACCAAAATCAATACCCATTATTTGAGAAAGTAAAAGTATTTCCAAAACTATGTGTTCCCAAAAATATGGAGATCTATATGTTATCTCCTATCTACCTTTTTAACCTTGATCTTTTGCATTTGTATGCAACTCCCATTTTATAAGCTTTGATTATCATTACATTTTAAAAAGAACAGAAGTGGGAAATATATTACCCCACATATTTTGTCTTGCTCAAAACCCTTTTAAAAAATACAAAGGTGGAGTTGAGATAGTTTTAAACATCATCTTGTCATAATTAAGTGTGATCATTTTTATAAGATAGTATTGCTAATTATGTAAATGGTGGTGTGATTAAATTCTGGTGGTTTGAATTGTGTGGACTGGGAAGTGATGTTGATCTTGTGGTGTTGATCTTGTTGTGATTGTCTGTTTATTGGACTTATGATTGTATTGATTGTTAATTCTTGTTTTATTGTTTGCTTGGGTGAATAACTACACCAAGATACTTGAGTGTTAAGTGGGAAACCCACTGGTCACAAATTTGGAATGTGACTTAAATTTAAAGCAAACTCCTCAAATTATTCAACAAATGGAAATTAAGATCATGAGTTAAAGAAATGATCTTAATATATTAATCTATCTACCTCACTCTCTATTTCTCTCAAGCAAATATTTTCTTTATGAAATTAATTCCATGGATGAGGTAAGGAGATGACCATCTCCTTCTCATACCCCTCCCTTCTCAAAATTATATAATTACCACTTAATTTTATTTAAACTATGAAATCCTATTTTATTCTTCTGATTCAATTCAAATGTGTTTGTTTCTGACAAACACAAATACAAAAGCTAATATATTTGTCAAGGGAGTTCCAAGAGTTCAAAAATAATATTTTGAACTTGCTTTAGAATTTCTAAAGAGGCAACATTTGAAATTAAGCAAAAATGACATATTCAAACCCTATGAACCAATGTGGTTCAAAACATTTTATTTTCAAAAGCCAATTTTTGTGGAGCTTCTACATGTATATGGGAGGCTACATGAATTTTCTCAGATTTTTGTAAAATGTTTAAATACCCCAAATAAATTCCCTAAAAGCTACTGGTTTTAAAGAAACAGGAAAAAGGACCTAGTTGTAATTAGAAACGGAAATCCAGGGGGTTATCGGCAAAAGCGTCATCTTCTTTGTAGCAGCAGTGGCGCAGCGTCGCCGTGTCGTCGCCCGACGCCGCGCGCGCGTCCAGGCCCCCCCCCCTCTCGCTCCTCTGCCGCGCGAAGAAGTAAGGAGGCCCCCCTCCGAAGCTCCTCTGCCCTCCACCACTCACCCCCTCGCCAGTTCCCTCTCTCCCTCTCGTTTCCTCTCCCCGACCTGAAAACCTAGCCGGAGCTCCGCCGCCACATCGCCGCCGTTCCAGAGCTCCCAGGGCAAATCGAAGACCGCCATCCTCTCCGCCTCGACGTCCTCTACGTGCCTGTCCAAGGAATCATCGCGGGAAGCCGTGAATCGAGCTGTGCATCGGCGTCTTCTTCATCCCCGGCCGCCGGACATCCAGGAAGCTCGCGAGCGATGTAGTCCGCCATTCGCCGCCATTTCTGCTTCCCTAGGATCCCCTCCTCGCGGTCTAACTCGTAGACATCTCCTTTTCCTTTTAGGATCACCGGAGCGCCGTCGCCGACCTCGCCGTGCTCCCTGTTCGACGCCTCGCTCCGCCGTGCGCGCTCTGGAGGAAGAAGGAGCCACCGTACCCTTTCGTGCACATGGGCCGCTAGCTGGGCCGCCTCTGCGCCGCAAGGCACGGATCCGGGCCAGATCTGGCCCATCCGTTTATTTTTCAGTAGATCTAATATATGATTTTATTTCCTGTTTAATTTTGCAGTATAGCTTTAATTCAAATGTGACAGATCTGTGGTAGATAATTAAGTGATTCAAATTTTGTGAAGTTCATATGTGTTTTCTTAAACATGCAGAACTGGTTGCTTGCCAAAATATATTTTTAACTGTGGTCTAGATTTAATCTTGTAAAAAGCATCTTTTTCACTAAATATTAAATATCTAGAGTTTTATAACTCCAAAATTTGCAAACTAAAATTCTATGGAAAGCCTGAAGTGACACCTTTCTAGATCTGTTGGTCTCATATGCAAATGAAGTCCAAAACAAAAGTCTATTCATTCTTAAAAACCCACCAGTGGCACTTTGGTGATTTTTGTAGATTTTTGTGAAATGAATTTTGGAGTAAATCCAATTGGGTTGTCTTCTATATGTATAGGAGAACATATCCCTAGCTTGGTTTGAATTTAGGAGTCACTGATTGACTGTGATGCTAATTATAAGGTTTAGTCATTTTCTGCCTATTTTTATTAGGCTTTTATTTAATTGTTGTGTTATAATTTTAGTATTACAAATGTGTTTCCTAGCATATGTAGGGTGGTAATCCACTGTTGTGATGTGTTTCCTTATTGTTGCTAGCCTATTAGGAGAGTTACTTGTGAGTTATGTAATTGGTAGGGTTTTATTCCCTACATAGCTATTCTCCTATTAATTAGGGGTTTGTTATGTTTGTATGCTTTGAGGTTAGATTATTCTGTGTGACTAGTATGTTGCCTTGCTTGTATTTAAGTTAAATTACCAAGATTATTTGGTGATTTAACTTTTGTCTGAAGTATTTCCCTATTAGAGAAAAGTGGTTGTTAATTACCCCTAATTGAGGGTGTCCTTGTGCCCTCTTGTTTTTGGCATGTGTATGGTGTTATACTCCTGATTAGTATAATGCCCTTGTAAATGTAGATCTTAGTTTGTTGCTTGATTAAAATAGTGCTATGTTGTGGTTTGTTCCTTGTTTGTATACCACTTGTGGTTTGGTTTGCTTATCGAGTGTTGTTTTATTTTCATGTTGCGACGCTAGAGATAAACGCTACCGGAGTGGTATTTGGGAAGGATTTATCGGAGACGGATGAGAGTTTATTTCTTTGATCAATGAGGAGAAGTCCAGGAACATCATGCTGAAATCAGGCAAGCTATCCTCTGAGCTTGCATTTATATACATCTATTTTGGTTCACATGTTTTACTTATAAAGAGCAAAAGTGATTTATGTGGTGTTTGCCACAAAAGCTATGATTTTGAAAACCCTTTTCCAAAATATAAGTATATTATTTTGACACCCTATCTGGAGATATTAGATGGAAATTCTTTTTCAAACTATAGGATGGGAAAAATATTGTTTACTCAAAACTCCTTTGAAATTACTCGGGTGGTTGTGGAGCACCGAGATGTCGGTGTGGAAGTGGAGAAATGGTGAATGGTGATGTTTATGAAAAATGCACATGACGTCTTTGTACTATGACGACCAGCCGATAATCTGTGCGACCACATTTACCCTCATATGGGAACAGGGCTTAGTCATATAATTTGCTCTTATTAGTATGGGATACCTCATCGACGGAGATGACTCCGTTATGCATGAGGGGATGGTTGGTGAACTCCCCTGACCCGGGTCCTCGCTCAAACTCTATGGAAAGATAAGGAGGAGGATAGAAGGTTTGATAGACCGCCGGAGAAAACATATGAGTCCTCACGCTTGGGGTTGCCGACGGGGACCGGACTGAGTGTCGATGGGAATTATCATATGGGTAGGATCCTATACTAGCATGAGCAAAGGAGAGGCTATGGTCGGTGGCTCAACTTCGCATACACCTTGTATGGCGGGACGTGGCTGACACGATGAGCTACCGGATGGATGTGGGTTAAAAGCGTGCTACCTCTGCAGAGGGTAAAACTATTCGAATAGCCGAGTCCTCGGATATGGACAGTTGGGAGGCTGTCCTCTGACCATGTGCAAGTTTTGGAAATGTTTTAAGATTTGAAAGGAAAATGGAGATGTTGCTTATGTGCAACTATACCGATGAGTCGGTATGAGGTTGCTGGAAAAGAGGAGGACCCTGAGGGGCTATGATCGAGAAGTGCAAAGTTTTGTGTCCTGAGAGTGGAAAATGTTTATTGCAACTATACCAAGGGGTTGGTAGAAGGTTGTTGGAAAACTGATTTGACCAGGAATGGATCTGGTCGGAAAAGGAGGAGTCTTGGAGAATTAAACCAAATGGTGATTTTCCGGGAAAATGTTTATAAAAGAGACTTCTTACCTATTTCAACAGAGATGTATTTTCGGGAAAAAGTTTTAAACGAGACTTCTTACAAAAACAGATTTATGGGAAAAGTTCTAAAAGCCTTCTTTCTTTTTTTTTAATAAAGATATGGAGATTTCAAAACAAAGTTTTATTAAACAAGAGTATATCCTTCTCTTTTCAACAAGGATATAGAGTTTTCAAAGCAAACGAAATTTTATTTAAACAATAAAAAGAGTAGTGCATGCTCATTTCGGGGGTAGTTTGCGAGTACATTCAAATGTACTCATATTGGTTTCGTCCCTGGCTATTGTCTTAGCCAGATTCTGAAGAGGAGCAGTTCGAAGAAGAAGTGGTTAATGACGTCAATGCGAACTAGGGCGCTTCCCAGTCAGCTGCCTGTAGAGTTGGCAAATGGCTTGGGCTCCACGTTGTTTGGTGATATCCGCTGCAAGTACCTGTTGAAGTTACGACTTCAATCAAGTAAGTTTATTTATTCGGTATTTATGGGTGTTCTGTGATGCCAATTCGAGTTATGTGCAACAACAGACTGATCACGGGATTGTTGCAGGAAACATAACGAGTATCTCGGATACCTAATCCGGGGTCCCCACAGTCTTGGTATCAGAGCCATCCTGACTGTAACAGACCTTAGTTAGTATGGACGTTAGTTAGTAAAGAAATATTTGATTAAAAATCTATTAATACCAAAAATATATTTTTCCAAGGAAGTCCAAAAATAACTTCCACTCTTCGTATCTTCTCAAATATTTCTGAGTCTCATCCCTCTATTTTAAGATTTTCCAAGGATTTCTCTACTCTCTCTTACCCGTTCAAAATACTTGACGATGAACCCAAGTGAGACCTAATTAGCTAGCACCTACAAGAAAGAGCTTCCATCTCAAATATTCAACATTCAGCATCAAGGTGATTGATCTGCAAATACCAAGATCGTCAGTATCAATAAAGCAAGAAACCTCGAAGACCTCAACTCAATATCGACAATTCCACTCAGTTACTACCTCGACAATCCCAAGTATTCCAGCTGAAGACTAAGGCGATAAAATGAAGACTTCAACAGCCCTGTTTCACCAAGGCCCATACGAGAGAATTATTTTGGAAAGAAAAATATTACTACCTAAAATTACTTGTATCTAAGGAAGCCTAAGTGTAGCTTCCACTCTTTTCACCTTCTCGAATTATTCTAAACCTTATCTCTTGTCTAAAGGTTTATCAAAAGTTTCCATCTGTTGTCTTACCTCCATTCAAACTTACATACTTGACGACACCCCAAACCAGACCTGGGTACTTAGCAACCCGAAGACTTCAACAGCAAGGAGATTTATATGCGAAGACCGATGATCCGTGCGACCTTCCGAAATCGCAGTAATTTCACCGCCAAAGTTTCCCACTTGGACAAGGTGAAGAAAATCCTCGAGATACAAAGACCCATAGGATCAATAGGATAAGCTCGTTTTACTTGAGCAAAACCCATCTTCCACGGTATTAAACGCCTGTTGGTGCTAAAAGTGCCTTGATTGATCTTGCTTGTGTGTGGCATTCATGTGTGTTGTTTTCCTTGTGTGTTTCACAAAACCCGTCTTGTCGGGAACCCAAAGTAACCACACTTTTATCTGTTGCTTTATTTTAGACTGTTTGCAAAAACCTTTTTGCCGTGTTGGCCATAGATGTACTTTTTGTACCCTCTCAAAAGTTCGACTTAGAAAAACCCTTCAGAAAATTTTCTCCTAGTAAGAGAAGCAAGGTATGGAATACTCTCTACCCCAAGACTTTGCGATCTTCTGCAAGACGGATACCTGCCTACATACGTCGTTTTGTACAACCACAGCAAGCCATCGAGAAAGATGAAGATTCAAGACCCGACGTTATATGACACTGGTCGTATCCCGTCGGACTAACAAAACAATATGAAAAACTAACATAACTAACATAATTTATCTAACTTTAAATCTCTCATCTAACCAAATTTTGCAAAGATACTAACTGCTTTTTCTAGACCAAGGGAATAAGTGCCATAGGACGACTCAAAACTAGTTGGTACAAAGGAGACTTTAGGAGGATATAAAAGTGTTGGACTATAAGATTATTAGTCAAAAGGATCCCTTAAGAATCTAGTTGTTGAGATCAGAATTTGGTGGAGGATGTTGGTAATATCAAAAATTTGGGGTTTAGAATAAAAGTGAAAGCTTGGAGTGGATCGATAAATCAATTGGGTTTGGACAGATGATATATTTAATTGATACTCTAGGGCTAACCAGTTGTGGTCCCCAACCATTGGTGGTTATCCGGAGCTAGAAGACGTGACCCTTGATTTAAAGTTTAGAAAGAAAGGTGAATGTTATTGGATTTTTAGGAAGCACTTGCTGATAAAATGATGTTTGGATTGGTTGGAAGCAAGTAAATTAAGAAGGATACTCCGGTGTTGGAATGTTTAGGGTGATTCCTAGCATAAGTGACCCTTGTACTAAATTCTTATGGAATTATAGGAAGTGGTCAAAGATGAGTTAGCAAATGAGTAGATCGTTGTACGCAAGAAATAATTGGTGGAGGATAAGTGAATGTTTATCGGATTCTAGGAATCAATATGACTTGGTCTAGTAGCAAGACATTCTAGGTGAAAGTAGTTTTCAGAGCTTGTCACGCTCTGTTTGGATTATTCTTAGAAAGATCATTTATCTTTGATTATGAGATATGCCTATCTGGGGAATAAATTAATCAAGAAATAATTGGTGGACCACTACGATTTTGTGATAGAAGGTAATGGGAAGATTATGCCTTAAAGGTTCGATGGGTATCCGATAGATTGGACTATAATATGATAAAGAGTTTATGCCCGAAGAAGATGATGGTGGATTAATAATTTTAGCTTGGGCAAAAGTCATGATTCAGTTAACCAGTTGATAGTAGTGGCCTTACCAGAGATATTGGAGTGGTATTTTGAAGACTCGAGAATTAGAGGCCTAGGTAAAGTTGGTTGTTTTGGATCTTAGGTACAATAAGTTTGATGTTCAGAATATAGCACCCAACTCCCTTGAAAACTAACTTAAGTCCCTCAACCAGAAAGATTTCCCGGAAACCCTAACTATTCTGGTGCACTCTAACTTACTTGTGAAGACACCTGCAAAGCTTCCTGAAGAACCCGAACCAAAGAAGTCTTTCAGGACAGCCTTTTTCTCGCCAAGCCTAAGGAAGAAAAGCGTGAAGAAGATCTACCGGAAGCCACTAAGAAGAATCAAACGACGGAAGCACCTGCTATGGACGACACCAATCACCAAGCAAGCTGAGATTCAAATAGAAGTTTTTATTATCCTTTTTCTAACTAGAAACCGGAGAGAGTCAAGTACCCAGACTTGACGCATCCTGAAAACAACGCATCCCCATCTGCGACCCTCATAAGGAGAAAATATCAGGAAGTGATATCTGCACCGACCCCAAGCACCGAAGAATGACACCCAAGACGAAGATCGTCAAGTCACCCAAGAAGAACCATGCCTCCAAGTCAACTCCAGCCGCAACCTTCAGGATGACCCTTCAAAATCCCTTTTTTTTAAGGGGGAAGACCTGCAATAGGTATACAAGAAAATGTTAATAATTAGTCCCTTACGCCTCAGTCTTGTAGTATCTGGAAGCAACCAACCAAGACAATCCATCCGAGTCAATCGTCAAGACAACCCCATCATCAAGGATCTGAACTCAGCACAGAAGTTATCGACAAAGAAAGCCTCGCATCATCAAGTTGGCAAGATCTCACATGGCAACCTCACTGAAGAAGCAACGACCTCAGAAGTATAGTCAGCCCAAAACCCGTGCCCTCGTACTCCCCTGTTACCCCCGGCCAAATCTCGAGGACGAGATTTATTTTTAAGGGGGGAAGAGCTGTCACATCCCAAATTTTGGAACTAAGAAAAACTTAGTTTTACCAGACCCAAAATTCAGAACCAACAAAAACTTTTTGAAATGTTTTACTGATGGTTGTGTTTTCCTTCCCATTGCTATGTTGACCTTGTGTGACTTGTTGTTTAAGTTGTTTGACTAGTAAATATAAGACCCAACCAATATAAAAATATATTTAACTTTGGTGATCAAGTTATGACAAGAAAATATTCCATGTATCTTTTCCATTCTTATTTTGGCCAACTCCATTTCAAATGATACTTGGTTTGTCAACAACCAAAATCAATACCCATTATTTGAGAAAGTAAAAGTATTTCCAAAACTATGTGTTCCCAAAAATATGGAGATCTATATGTTATCTCCTATCTACCTTTTTAACCTTGATCTTTTGCATTTGTATGCAACTCCCATTTTATAAGCTTTGATTATCATTACATTTTAAAAAGAACAGAAGTGGGAAATATATTACCCCACATATTTTGTCTTGCTCAAAACCCTTTTAAAAAATACAAAGGTGGAGTTGAGATAGTTTTAAACATCATCTTGTCATAATTAAGTGTGATCATTTTTATAAGATAGTATTGCTAATTATGTAAATGGTGGTGTGATTAAATTCTGGTGGTTTGAATTGTGTGGACTGGGAAGTGATGTTGATCTTGTGGTGTTGATCTTGTTGTGATTGTCTGTTTATTGGACTTATGATTGTATTGATTGTTAATTCTTGTTTTATTGTTTGCTTGGGTGAATAACTACACCAAGATACTTGAGTGTTAAGTGGGAAACCCACTGGTCACAAATTTGGAATGTGACTTAAATTTAAAGCAAACTCCTCAAATTATTCAACAAATGGAAATTAAGATCATGAGTTAAAGAAATGATCTTAATATATTAATATATCTACCTCACTCTCTATTTCTCTCAAGCAAATATTTTCTTTATGAAATTAATTCCATGGATGAGGTAAGGAGATGACCATCTCCTTCTCATACCCCTCCCTTCTCAAAATTATATAATTACCACTTAATTTTATTTAAACTATGAAATCCTATTTTATTCTTCTGATTCAATTCAAATGTGTTTGTTTCTGACAAACACAAATACAAAAGCTAATATATTTGTCAAGGGAGTTCCAAGAGTTCAAAAATAATATTTTGAACTTGCTTTAGAATTTCTAAAGAGGCAACATTTGAAATTAAGCAAAAATGACATATTCAAACCCTATGAACCAATGTGGTTCAAAACATTTTATTTTCAAAAGCCAATTTTTGTGGAGCTTCTACATGTATATGGGAGGCTACATGAATTTTCTCAGATTTTTGTAAAATGTTTAAATACCCCAAATAAATTCCCTAAAAGCTACTGGTTTTAAAAGAAACAGGAAAAAGGACCTAGTTGTAATTAGAAACGGAAATCCAGGGGGTTATCGGCAAAAGCGTCATCTTCTCTGTAGCAGCAGTGGCGCAGCGTCGCCGTGTCGTCGCCCGACGCCGCGCGCGCGTCCAGGCCCCCCCTCTCGCTCCTCTGCCGCGCGAAGAAGTAAGGAGGCCCCCCTCCGAAGCTCCTCTGCCCTCCACCACTCACCCCCTCGCCAGTTCCCTCTCTCCCTCTCGTTTCCTCTCCCCGACCTGAAAACCTAGCCGGAGCTCCGCCGCCACATCGCCGCCGTTCCAGAGCTCCCAGAGCAAATCGAAGACCGCCATCCTCTCCGCCTCGACGTCCTCTACGTGCCTGTCCAAGGAATCATCGCGGGAAGCCGTGAATCGAGCTGTGCATCGGCGTCTTCTTCATCCTCGGCCGCCGGACATCCAGGAAGCTCGCGAGCGATGTAGTCTGCCATTCGCCGCCATTTCTGCTTCCCTAGGATCCCCTCCTCGCGGTCTAACTCGTAGACATCTCCTTTTCCTTTTAGGATCACCGGAGCGCCGTCGACGACCTCGCCGTGCTCCCTGTTCGACGCCTCGCTCCGCCGTGTGCGCTCTGGAGGAAGAAGGAGCCACCGTACCCTTTCGTGCACATGGGCCGCTAGCTGGGCCGCCTCTGCGCCACAAGGCACGGATCCGGGCCAGATCTGGCCCATCCGTTTATTTTTCAGTAGATCTAATATATGATTTTATTTCCTGTTTAATTTTGCAGTATAGCTTTAATTCAAATGTGACAGATCTGTGGTAGATAATTAAGTGATTCAAATTTTGTGAAGTTCATATGTGTTTTCTTAAACATGCAGAACTGGTTGCTTGCCAAAATATATTTTTAACTGTGGTCTAGATTTAATCTTGTAAAAAGCATCTTTTTCACTAAATATTAAATATCTAGAGTTTTATAACTCCAAAATTTGCAAACTAAAATTCTATGGAAAGCCTGAAGTGACACCTTTCTAGATCTGTTGGTCTCATATGCAAATGAAGTCCAAAACAAAAGTTCTATTCATTCTTAAAAACCCACCAGTGGCACTTTGGTGATTTTTGTAGATTTTTGTGAAATGAATTTTGGAGTAAATCCAATTGGGTTGTCTTCTATATGTATAGGAGAACATATCCCTAGCTTGGTTTGAATTTAGGAGTCACTGATTGACTGTGATGCTAATTATAAGGTTTAGTCATTTTCTGCCTATTTTTATTAGGCTTTTATTTAATTGTTGTGTTATAATTTTAGTATTACAAATGTGTTTCCTAGCATATGTAGGGTGGTAATCCACTGTTGTGATGTGTTTCCTTATTGTTGCTAGCCTATTAGGAGAGTTACTTGTGAGTTATGTAATTGGTAGGGTTTTATTCCCTACATAGCTATTCTCCTATTAATTAGGGGTTTGTTATGTTTGTATGCTTTGAGGTTAGATTATTCTGTGTGACTAGTATGTTGCCTTGCTTGTATTTAAGTTAAATTACCAAGATTATTTGGTGATTTAACTTTTGTCTGAAGTATTTCCCTATTAGAGAAAAGTGGTTGTTAATTACCCCTAATTGAGGGTGTCCTTGTGCCCTCTTGTTTTTGGCATGTGTATGGTGTTATACTCCTGATTAGTATAATGCCCTTGTAAATGTAGATCTTAGTTTGTTGCTTGATTAAAATAGTGCTATGTTGTGGTTTGTTCCTTGTTTGTATACCACTTGTGGTTTGGTTTGCTTATCGAGTGTTGTTTTATTTTCATGTTGCGACGCTAGAGATAAACGCTACCGGAGTGGTATTTGGGAAGGATTTATCGGAGACGGATGAGAGTTTATTTCTTTGATCAATGAGGAGAAGTCCAGGAACATCATGCTGAAATCAGGCAAGCTATCCTCTGAGCTTGCATTTATATACATCTATTTTGGTTCACATGTTTTACTTATAAAGAGCAAAAGTGATTTATGTGGTGTTTGCCACAAAAGCTATGATTTTGAAAACCCTTTTCCAAAATATAAGTATATTATTTTGACACCCTATCTGGAGATATTAGATGGAAATTCTTTTTCAAACTATAGGATGGGAAAAATATTGTTTACTCAAAACTCCTTTGAAATTACTCGGGTGGTTGTGGAGCACCGAGATGTCGGTGTGGAAGTGGAGAAATGGTGAATGGTGATGTTTATGAAAAATGCACATGACGTCTTTGTACTATGACGACCAGCCGATAATCTGTGCGACCACGTTTACCCTCATATGGGAACAGGGCTTAGTCATATAATTTGCTCTTATTAGTATGGGATACCTCATCGACGGAGATGACTCCGTTATGCATGAGGGGATGGTTGGTGAACTCCCCTGACCCGGGTCCTCGCTCAAACTCTATGGAAAGATAAGGAGGAGGATAGAAGGTTTGATAGACCGCCGGAGAAAACATATGAGTCCTCACGCTTGGGGTTGCCGACGGGGACCGGACTGAGTGTCGATGGGAATTATCATATGGGTAGGATCCTATACTAGCATGAGCAAAGGAGAGGCTATGGTCGGTGGCTCAACTTCGCATACACCTTGTATGGCGGGACGTGGCTGACACGATGAGCTACCGGATGGATGTGGGTTAAAAGCGTGCTACCTCTGCAGAGGGTAAAACTATTCGAATAGCCGAGTCCTCGGATATGGACAGTTGGGAGGCTGTCCTCTGACCATGTGCAAGTTTTGGAAATGTTTTAAGATTTGAAAGGAAAATGGAGATGTTGCTTATGTGCAACTATACCGATGAGTCGGTATGAGGTTGCTGGAAAAGAGGAGGACCCTGAGGGGCTATGATCGAGAAGTGCAAAGTTTTGTGTCCTGAGAGTGGAAAATGTTTATTGCAACTATACCAAGGGGTTGGTAGAAGGTTGTTGGAAAACTGATTTGACCAGGAATGGACCTGGTCGGAAAAGGAGGAGTCTTGGAGAATTAAACCAAATGGTGATTTTCCGGGAAAATGTTTATAAAAGAGACTTCTTACCTATTTCAACAGAGATGTATTTTCGGGAAAAAGTTTTAAACGAGACTTCTTACAAAAACAGATTTATGGGAAAAGTTCTAAAAGCCTTCTTTTTTTTTTTTTTAATAAAGATATGGAGATTTCAAAACAAAGTTTTATTAAACAAGAGTATATCCTTCTCTTTTCAACAAGGATATAGAGTTTTCAAAGCAAACGAAATTTTATTTAAACAATAAAAAGAGTAGTGCATGCTCATTTCGGGGGTAGTTTGCGAGTACATTCAAATGTACTCATATTGGTTTCGTCCCTGGCTATTGTCTTAGCCAGATTCTGAAGAGGAGCAGTTCGAAGAAGAAGTGGTTAATGACGTCAATGCGAACTAGGGCGCTTCCCAGTCAGCTGCCTGTAGGGTTGGCAAATGGCTTGGGCTCCACGTTGTTTGGTGATATCCGCTGCAAGTACCTGTTGAAGTTACGACTTCAATCAAGTAAGTTTATTTATTCGGTATTTATGGGTGTTCTGTGATGCCAATTCGAGTTATGTGCAACAACAGACTGATCACGGGATTGTTGCAGGAAACATAACGAGTATCTCGGATACCTAATCCGGGGTCCCCACAGTTCCTGTACTCGTTTTGATGGTGAGGTCAGCATGTGTGGAGTGTCGCGCGCGAAAGAGGAGGCCAGGCTCTAGAACCGGGTTTGCGAAAGCTGATAGAGGTGTGTGACGCGACGGTGTAACATGAGGTTGTGAGGTTGCGCGGGCCTGATATGGCAAGGGCGAGCACCGAACGATTCCGCGCGGTGGCCACCTGGATGTGGTGCATGGCGCCTATTTCGGACAGAGCTAGGTGGTGGTGCCCTGCGGACATGCCCCTCCTCTCTCCATGTGGCAAAGTGCACCGGATATCTAAAAACATTGGGGGTGCCAATTTAGTCCTAATTGTATGAAAATGCATGTCCGAGTTCTATTTTTTTAAGTATCTCATCTCAAGTCCTACCTGGGTCTGACATACCCGCGTGGCGCATTGGCGGGTCCACGGCTAACACAAAAGAAAAAAGTGGAGCACACAAGACACATGTCGGCTTGCCGTTGCGGCAGTACGGTCGGCCTACCACTGTGGTGATAATGATCTGCACCCTATGCGGCAACGTAAGCACGACCCGGCTCATGCGGTGGCCACATGTTAGGGCATGTTTGATTCGTAGGATTTCAAATTGGAGGAAAAGGAATAGGAATAGGAATTAGATAGGAATGCAAGTGAGAACCTAAGGATAGGAGAACAAAGGATTGTTTCCTTTAGTGGTCGTTTGAGATATAGGAAAGAAAAGGTACAGGAATTCAACATGCTTTCTTTAAGAACTTGATTAGCAGAAATAACAACCAACGCAAGCAGCATTAAGTGCGCATGCTGCAGCAGCGTGAACTCAACATTAAGCTTTCAATTGCCTCGTTCGTTGTGAAGGAATAGAAAAAAGAGGTGGGAGTGGATTGTTTCCTTCCTGTGATTTCCGTAGGAATCAGCTTGCATAGGAAAATTTCCTTCAAAGTTCCTGTCGTGTATTCCCGTGATTCAAACACTGCTACAGTAGAAAATCTTATAGGAACACAAATCCTACACTTTTCCTACAGAATTCCTGTGAATCAAATGAGGCCTTAGGGGAGAAATTCTATCCCCAACTGAAGCCACGTGAGAAGAGAAGAACAGGCGGAGGGGCCTGCTTTTGTTCATTGAGGACTTCGAGCAGCGTACAGGGCAAGCAACTACTCCACTATGGAGGACAAGAGCTGCAACCGGAAATGGGGAAGAGCATGTCAATTGTACTACGGAAACATATATTTTGTTATAAGAATTAGGATGGCTTGGAAGATTGGAAGAATGCCTCGACTTTGTCTGTGTAGTGAGCAATTCATCACTGAAAACTCTATTTATGGACACCCTTTTTTTAATCATCATTACTGAAGCCATGGGTATGTCGTTGATTTAAATACCTTTACAGGACTTTAATTAAAGTAGCATTAGCCATAATCTTCTCTGATAACAAGAGGATGATTGGCATTAGCCATAGTCTACCTTGACCATGGAGGTGGGGTTTGGTGCACCTGCTCTGCTCGCCTCAGATCTATTTATTTTTTGCATCCCATATTCAAGCTAGCCGCTGAATCTTAGGGAATAATATTTCGTCTTCAGAATAATTTCTCGAAATTGACGATTTTCCGTGAGGGGCGAGAAAATGTAATCCCATCCGAAAATTTCGATCAAATTTGAATAAATTCCGTACGTAACACTTCTGATAGGAAATGATCAAGTAGATGTTACAAACTTTGCAGTAGTCT
This sequence comes from Poa pratensis, assembly GCA_947311845.1. NCBI lineage: Eukaryota > Viridiplantae > Streptophyta > Magnoliopsida > Poales > Poaceae > Poa > Poa pratensis. The sequence continues at coordinate 5,021,055 of CAMZMU010000061.1, read as the reverse complement.
AGTGGTGGAGGGTATAGGTGGTTGTATGCACGGTCTTGAGTTTGACTCTAGGCTCCGCTGTTTACTTTTGCTAGTATAATTTAATTTGCAGACTTAGAATATGGCCAAAAAATAAATAAAAAATCTTCAAAATTTCATTATTTTCGTGAAATCTGTGAATCTCTTAGGATGTTAAAATAGCCAAAACTAAACGCAGAACCCTTCTCTTTTGGCACCCATCATTTCTTTTCATTTGGCAAAATGTTAGGGATAGAAATTGGCATAACATATAGTAATAAACAATTTGCTAAAACTCCAAATAAAATGATATATCCAATTTCATGATAGCCAAACAAGTTGGAAAGTTGAAGTTGAAAGTTGAGTATGGAATGACATATGAATTGCGTGATTGGCCGTCTCATGGCGCGTATGTGCGTCAGGTGTGCAGTGTGCTTGAGACGACGATGATGATGTCATGGATTATGTGGACTTGGTCCGGGTCGTTGGGCGATAAGATGCAACGCTTCTGCGGTGTCCATTGATCCTTTCCTGGAGTCTTCCCAATGGAGAAAATACCACTTCTTCGCCACACCGAAGCCTGAGCTAGTCTAGTACTCTTGTTGCAATATCCTAGCGTGCACGTCGGCCATGGGCGAGATGCCGGAGGAGTCTCTCGTGCGGCCGGAGCCGGCCTACTCGTGCTTCTTTAACGACCTGCCACCGACGCCCCACGGCGACGGTAGCTCCTTCGAAGATCTGTCCCTCCCCTACATCGCGCGGCTGCTCATGGAGGACGATATCGAGGACCGCTTCTTCTACCAGTACCCCGACCACCCCGCGCTCCTGAGGGCGCAGCAGCCCTTCGCCCAGATCCTCGCCGACGACAGCGGCGGCAACTCTACCTCAACGCCCTCGCTGTCCTCCTCCGACACCAGTACCACTGCCGCGGTCTTGGGCGGCGGCGGCGCAGACATGGCGTTCTCGGAAGTCGAACAGGAGGCCCAGATCGTCGCCTTTCCTTCCAAGACCACCTCTGGCTTCTTCAAATGTTTGTTGCCCGCCGACCAGGATATGCTCAACCAGGCGTTCCTCAAAGGCATGGAGGAGGCTAAAAAGTTCTTGCCGAACAGTGGTAGCTTCGCCGTGGAGGGCGAGAAGGTGGTGGATCGAGTGCTCGCGGGAGTCCGCAGGAGGACCAGGTATGATGGGGAAGCGGAGGCGGGCAGGGCTAGCAAGCTGATGATGCCGGAGCTGGAGGAGGATGGTGCACGCGACCTGCTCGACCAAATGATTTTCCAGCAAGACGAGATATGCATGAAGGGGGTAAACGGCGACCAGCACACGGCCATGGAGAAGAAGAAGAAGGGGCAGCGGCGAAGCGGAGATAGCGACGAGATGGTAGACCTGCAGACGCTGCTGCTGCGTTGCGCGGAGACGGTGTCCAACGACGACCGCCGGAGCACGACCGAGCTGCTGAAGCAGGTCAAGAAGGCGGCGTCCCCGAAAGGCGACACGGCCCAGAGGCTGGCGCACTATTTCGTCGAGGCGCTGGAGGCGCGGCTGGCGGGCACCGGAAGCCAGCTGTACCAGTCGCTGGTGGCGAAACCCACCATGGTTGTTGACTTCCTCAAGGCCCAGCAGCTGTTCATGTCCGCTTGCTGCTGCAAGAGGGTGGCATTCACATTCGCCAACAAGACCATCTACGACGCAGTGGCCGGTAAGAGCCGGCTGCACATCGTGGACTACGGCCTGAACTACGGGTTTCAGTGGCCGGGCTTGCTGCGCGCACTGGCGGCGAGGGAAGGCGGGCCGCCGGAGGTGAGGCTCACTGGCATCGACATCCCTCAACCGGGGTTCTACGGAGACTACAACATACACGCGACAGGCCACAGGCTCGGCAACTGCGCCCGCATGCTGGGAGTGCCATTCAAGTTCCGCGGCATTGGGGCAAAGCGGGAGACAGTGAAGCCCGAGGACCTGGACATTGACCGAGGTGAGGTGCTCATAGTGATCAGCCTCTGCCATTTCAGGAACCTGATGGATGAAGAAAACCTGGGCTTCGCTGGTCCAAACCCCAGGGACCAGGTCCTCGCAAACATCAGGGAGATGCGGCCGGACATGTTCATCCACGGCATTCTGAATGGCCCCTATGGAGCACCTACATACTTCCTGACGCGGTTCAAAGAGGCGTTGTTCCATTACTCGGCGCAATTCGACTTGCTGGATGCTACGGTGCCGAGAGGAAGCAACGAGCGGATGCTGATCGAGCGTGACATCTTCGGGCGGTCCATCCTGAACGTCGTCGCCTGTGAGGGCGCCGACCGGGTGGAGCGCCCTGAGATATACAAGCAGTGGCAGCTGCGGAACCACCGGGCAGGCCTGAGGCAGCTGCCGTTGGTTCCAGAGGTCGTCAAGCTTGTGCTGGATAAAGTCAAGGACAACTACCACAAGAACTTCGTTGTGGATGTCGATCAGCGTTGGTTGGTGCACAGGTGGAAGGGCCGTGTGCTCTACGCATGGTCAACATGGGTTGCCCAGGATGATGTTGCCTCAAACTCTTAGCATCTTTTCTCCATCTAACTTCAGTTATATTGATATGTGATGTTCCCCACATTATTTCTAAGCTCCACAGTTTTAATAAACCTCAGTTCAACCTTGCCCTATCGTAGGCAACGACTTGGCGGCCATGTTATAGATGCAGTGATTTCTTGGCATAATTTGGATGCTTTTGGCGAATTGGCTGTCATGTTTCTGCACAAGTGTCGTACCACAAAATCTCTAATGCTTAGTAGAGTCATTGTTTGGCACTTCTGTTGTAATACTATTGAGTAACCAGGCTTCAAATGGTTAACCGGCTATTCAGAGTTCATGTTCACTCTTTTATTTTCTTTCATTTGTATGATAATGGAATGTTGTGACCTGACAGACGATGTGTAATCTGACTTGTGATGATGGCTTCAAAAGGGTTACCGGTTATTCAGAGTTGACGTTTAGATGTTTTTTTCTTCTCATTTTTGTGATTATTGTGTTGAATCCTTATGTACCGTTGTAACCAAAGTCGACTAATTCTCGAAATGGAACACTATGACGTTCAAACTCTTGGCATCTTCTCTCTATCTAACTTGGACTATAGACATTGATATGTGATGTTTCCCCTGGAATGTGGTTTTCGCTCCCGAGCTCTAGTGATCCTCTATTTCTAAAAAGTCAAACTTTATATTTAAACATTTTTTTAAAAATCCAGAAACAATCATGCATGTTCTCAATAATGTATACTACAAGCGTGCCAAATCTCAATAGAAAATCTTTATATTATAGCCTACACAAAAATGACAAAATTTGGATATTTTAAAGTATGCATTTTTAACTATACCCAGATCTATAAATCTGTCATTTTGTGTAGGTCAGAATAAAAGGTTGTTCGCGTTGTGATTTTGCACTTCTATAGGATATATCATCGAGTACATACATGATTGTTTCATTTTTTTTGAAACGTTTTTTTTTCTTCTAAATAGCAGGAGCACTGGGCTCGGTTGCAAGAAATCTCTACTCTGTTTCCCCACATTGATGTAGGGTAGGTCCCGATCCTCACGGATTTGGGCGGAGGAAACGATGAACACGATGATGAACACGAAGAACACAAGAACACCAAAGGGGAAAAGTAAGTAAAGATAACTAGGAAAGCATAATTCGGCCGAATTCAACCGGTAACAAGTCCCCAAGGGCAGCCCCTGATTCTCCTTCTCTAAACACACCTTACTCTTAGGATTGTTTCTCTTATTGGTCAATCCAACCAATCCAATCAAGTCACTTCAAGAGGAAAGATTGGCAAGTAATCGCAACTACAAGAAGAAGGGATTGTTCATCTCCACAAGAGGAGGCCTTGATTCATCTCCACAAGGGGAGGCCTTGATTTATCTCACTAGGAGGCAACACCAACAAGGGTGGAAAAGGAGCATAGCTCAACTCAAGTCTAATCTCAGTCTAACCCTAACCCTAGGCAGAGAAGGGGTATTTATAGTCTATGGGGCGAAGGGATAAGTTGTGGGCCATTACATGGGTTTCAGCCCGAATCTTCACAGTCGTAGCGGTAGTACCGCTGTGCTGGCGGTAGTACCGCTAGCGTCGAGTCTGCATGTTGGCGCTAGAACGAGGCAGCTACCGGTAGGTACCGGCGAGGTGTACAGAGAGCATTTGGGGCTTGCCGGTACCTCCAGCGGTACCTCTGGCGGTAGTACCGTCAGCTGGACGTGGCGGTTGTACCGCTGGAGCGGCGGTAGTACCGCCGCCTGGAGCTCCGCCTGGGTCTTCAGCTTCTTCAGGTTGGTCTTCTGGGCCTTGGCGGTAGTACCGGTAGTCCTGGCGGTAGTACCGTTGTTCTGTTGTTTCATCTTCTTCATCTTCCTCTTGACTCGTCTCTTGGCCATCTTCAGCACTTCCTTGGAGATCTTCATGAGGGTTGTTCCTGAATATGTACAAGGTATCCGAATGAAGTAGCAAACCATTCAAGGGAGTTTCAAGATCACACATAGATAGGAGTGAATTCACCTTATCATGAAGAGCTTTGACTCTAGCTCTAGTCATTGGACCGCTTGTTGTAGGAGTCGTAGGTTGGGCTACATCATCTCCGCCCCCCTTGGAAAAGAGTCGTCCTCGACTCTTGGTCATCCTCATCACTTGATGTCCCAAGGTATGGCGATAGGTCGGTTACGTTGAAGGTGTCATGGACCAAATACTTGGAGTTGGAGATGTCGATCTTGTAGGCATTGTCATTGATGCGCTTGAGAACCTTGAAAGGTCCGTCGACTCGAGGGTGAAGCTTGGACTTTCTTGCATCCGGGAAGCGCTCTTTTCGCAAGTGTAGCCAAACAAGGTCTCCTTCTTCAAAGATCATGGCGCGCTTTAGCTTGTTCATCTTCATAGCATGATGTTCATTGTGTTTCTCTAGCGTGGTTCTTGTGTCTTCATGTAGTTTCTTCATGTAATCGGCGCGCTTGTCGAAGTCCATGTTAACTTGTTCACGGAGTGGTAGAGGTAGCATGTCCAAGGCGGTGTAGGGGTTGGAACCATAGACGATCTCGAATGGGCTTCTCTTTGTTGCTCGGTGTAGTGCTCGATCGGCATGCGGAATGCACTCTTCCCAACTCTTCAAGTTTGGCTTGATCAACACACGAAGGAGGGTGGAGAGGCTTCGATTCACCACTTCGGTTTGACCATCCGTTTGAGGGTGGTAGGCGGTGGAGAAGAGTTGCTTGATTCCCATCTTGGCCATCAATGTCTTCCAAAAGTAGCTCACAAACTTGACGTCACGATCCGAAAAAATGGTCTTGGGCACTCCATGAAGACGAACGATCTCCCTAAAAAAGAAAATGGCAATATGTGAAGCATCGTCGGTCTTGTTGCATGGTATGAAATGTGCCATCTTAGAGAATCGATCAATGATGACAAATATGGAATCCTTGTTTGTTTTTTAGCGTGGAAGTCCTAAGACAAAATCCATAGCAATGCCTGACCATGGCTTATGCGGAATGGGCAAAGGAGTATACAAGCCATGAGAGTTTAGAGTAGACTTAGCTTTGAGGCATGTGGAACATCGTCGAACTAAGCGTTCCACATCACATTTCATTCTTGGCCAATAGTAGTTGGTGGCGAGAATGGCGTAGGTCTTGTCGCGGCCAAAGTGTCCCATGAGTGATCCTCCATGTGATTCCTTCAAAAGGAGCAAACGAAGCGAAGACTCGGGAATGCAAAATTTGTTAGCCTTAAACAAGAACCCTTGGTGCAAATAGAAATCATCAATTCCTTTGTGCTCCGAGCATTGAGCAAAAATGTTACCAAAGAAAGCATAGGTAGCATACAAGTCCTTTATCTCATCCAAGCCCAAAACACTAATGTCAAAACGTGTAAGTAGGTTGGCCTTGCGGGATAGAGCATCCGCAACCACATTGTCTTTACATTTCTTGTATTTGATTACAAAGGTAAAAGACTCAATAAACTCAACCCACTTAGCATGTCTTTTGTTCAAATTTGTTTGACTTTTCAAATATTTCAAAGATTCATGGTCGGAATGAATGACAAACTTCTTAGGACGAAGGTAGTGTTGCCACACATCCAAAACACGAACCAAATCAAATAACTCTTTGTCATAAATGGGGTAATTCAAACGAGCTCCATCTAATTTCTCACTATGGTATGCGATGGGTCTACCATTTTGCATAAGCACTCCTCCAATTCCCAATCCACTAGCATCACATTCAATCTCAAAAGTCTTAGAGAAATCCGGAAGGGCAAGGAGTGGTGCTTGGGTTAAGAGAAATCCGGAAGGGCAAGGAGTGGTGCTTCGGTTAACAACCGCTTGAGCTCATTGAAGGCAAAATCATGCGAATGTCCCGAAACGAAAGGTACATTTTTCTTGGTAAAAATGTTCGTGGAGGGGACAAGCAATTGTGGAAAAATCTTTGATGAATCGGCGGTAAAATCCGGCAAAACCAAGAAACGTCTCAACTCTTCAAGGGATGTGGGAAAAGGCCAAGTCCGAATTGTGGTTATCTTGGCATCATCAACTTCAACTCCATCCGAAGAAACAACAAAACCCAAGAAAACAAGTTTGTTGGTGGCAAATGTGCACTTAGAAAGATTTGCATAAAGCTTTTCTATGCGAAGAACCAACAAGACTTGAGCAACATGAGAAGTGTGCTCTTCCAAAGATTTGCTATAAATAAGGATGTCATCAAAGTATAACACCACAAATTTTCCAATGAAAGGACGCAAAACATGATTCATGAGACGCATAAAAGTAGAAGGTACGTTGGAAAGACCAAATGGCATGACAAGCCATTCATAAAGACCAAGCTTTGTTTTAAACGCGGTCTTCCATTCATCACCTTCACACATCCTTATTTGGTGGTATCCACTTTTAAGATCAATTTTTGAAAAGATGGAGGAACCGCAAAGTTCATCAAGCATATCGTCAAGGCGAGGGATAGGATGGCGATACCACACCGTGATGGCGTTGATAGGGCGACAATCCATGCATAGCCGAAGAGTGTTGTCGTGCTTGGGCACCAAGATGACGGGCACGGCGCACAGACTCAAACTCTCGCGGATATGTCCCATGGCAAGGAGTTCTTGGATTTGCCGCTCAATCTCTTTGGTCTCCCGGGGTTGGTGCGTTATGGGGCGCGGTTCGGTAGTTGTGCGCTGGGAACAAGGTCGATGCGATGCTCGATGCCGCGTAAAGGAGGTAGTCCCGGTGGCACTTCTTGAGGGAAAACATCTTCAAAGTCCTTCAAAAGAGACATCAAAGGAGGAGGAAGGTTTGTAAAGTTGTTAGTCATAGAAACTTCACCCTTACATATGAGCACATAGTGAAGGGTGGATGGGTTTTCTCTCAACTCCCTCATCTCTCTTTTGGTGGCAAATAATGTAAATTTTGTTGGGGCTCTCTTTGAAGTGTCACTCTCATTTGGCTTTTGGCACTCACTCACTTTATGGTGGATTTCTCGCTCACCACTCATCTCACTTGAGGTACGGTCTTGTTGTGCCCGTGCAATAGTCTTGGCATTGTCGGCAATGACTTGACTTGGTGTCATGGGACGAAGGACGAAGGTCTTGTCGTTGTTCTTGAAGGAATAATAATTGGTCCTTCCATCATGCATATCACTCTTGTCATATTGCCAAGGACGTCCAAGAAGTAAGTGGCAAACGGACATAGGCACAACATCACAATCAACGGTATCTTCATAGGCTCCAATCTTGAAGGATACTTGCATCATGTGTTGAATCTTGACGGATCCGGAATCACTCAACCATTGCACATGGTATGGGTGTGGGTGCTTCTTGAACTTCAAGTTGAGCTTATCACAAAGTTCTTTACTCGCTAAGTTGTGGCAACTTTCACCATCGATGATGACCTTGATGGACTTCCCATTGATTCCCGCTCTTGTTTGAAACAAGTTGCATCGTTGGTCTTCTTCAACGGGGACGTTGGTGGTCAAATTTCTTGCCACAACCAATGAAGGGTTGTTATCGCCATCACAATATATCTCATTTGGTTCTTCTTGCACACTTTGCATTGTGGCGACTTGGTTCAAAACATGGTACTCATCTTCACTCATAGATTCATACTCTCCCATGTCATTGATGATCATGACCTTCTTGTTTGTGCACTCAAAAGATTTGTGTCCACTTCCTCCACACTTGTAGCACTTCAAGAAGCGTGTGCCGAACGAAGATCCTTGAGGCGTATTTGTAGAGGGAGGTGGTTTTTTGAAAGGTTGAGGTGCTTGAATTGTTGATGTAGAAGCTCTTGTAGGCCCTTTTGAGTTGGCTTGAGGAGGAGCTTGTGTAGGTTTACTCGTGGAAGATGAGGGCTTGTTGGCGAAGAAAGCCTTTGTCTAGAGGTATTTGAGCTCTTCAAGCACGTGACGCTCGGCCTTTGTTGCTTGATGTACTAGCTCAACCAAAGGCATATGGTTGAAACTCCACAATCTTCTTGATTGGGTAGTTGAGGCCATTCATGAAGCGAGCCATGGATTGCTCTTCAGACTCGTTAATATTGGCTCTCATCATAGAGATTTCCATCTCCTTATAGTACTCATCAACCGACTTTAACCCTTGCTTCAACTCTTGCAATTTTTTGTACAAATATCTAGTGTAGTGACTTGGCACAAAACGCTTGTACATTGCTTCTTTCATCTCAACCCAAGTGTTGATTGGTCGTTTGGCAGTTTTCTTCATGTGGATCTTGGAGTTGTTCCCACCACAAGAGAGCATACTCTTCAAACTCCATTGAAGCTAAGACAACCATCTTGTTGTCGGAGTAGCGGTGAACTCGAAAAATCTTGTCAACCTTGAGTGCCCATGAGAGGTAGGCTTCCGGATCACTTGTACCGAAGAACTTGGGTATATCAAAGCGAAGATTGTTCAAGTTGTCATAGTCGTCGCTATTGGCACCGCGTGGGAATGCACTTCCACGTCTCCTTCGATTGAGTCCATCACCATTGTGGTGGCTTGACTCGCTATCACTTGATTCAGAACGGTGGTGTTGGTGATGATCATGTGGATGTTCTTGACGAGGACGAGGACGAGGCTCATGGTGAGGATGATGCTCATGGTTTGGATTGGGTTGCTCCTCATGGTTCCCATGGTCACGATTTTGATGGCGTGGCCTTGGAGGATGGCGGTGTCGATGTCCTTGGTCACCATAGTCATTAGCACCCGGAGCACCATTGTTATTGGCCAATGGGTCTCGATGATCTTGATGATGAGGAGGTGGTGAAGGTGTTCGTTCGTGGCGTCCACCATTTTGTTGAGGTTGTTCTTGATGCGCATTGGCATTGGGCGCTCGAGGAGAAGGTGGCCGGTCCACTTCATGGCGATGTCGATCATGTTCGTCGCGCCTTGGAATGTCTTGGCGAGCTTGTTGCGGGTCTTCTTGGTGAGGGCCATGACGTCCATGTCGTGCTTGTGTCGACCTTGAGGTACTTCTTGTACGGATCGAGCGTGATGAAGAAGGAGGTCGATGGTGTCGTAGTTCACGAAGAGCGTCGGTCACATTCGTCATTTGCTCATTGATATTTGCTTCTTGTGCTTGAAGACGGCGCTCATAGCGACCTAGGCTCTCACGAAGGTGTCGAAGACCAACGAACTCGGTTTGGGTGACATAGCCATGGTCACCTCGAATTCCTCCATTGATATCATCGTCCGAGCTTGAGCTTCCGTTTGTACTTCCCCTAAACATTGTCTCGAGAATAAGTGAAATATGTGGAAATGGAAGAACCCAAAGGAAACTATATCCCAAGAATAAGGTAGTTTGAAGAAAGAGAATCCAGTTCTAACACCCCACACACACACTTATGAGGATGGGAAGGTATGAAGTGGCAAAAGAAACAAGCAAACCTGTCACGCCCCGAGACCCGGCCCGGTAGAATGACAGCCGCCGCGCGCCTATAGACCCGAAAGTCTATACACGCGCAAGGCGTACAGAAGCAGGATAAACCAGCACAGTGGATCTCAACAGCTCAATATATTGATTTTACACGATTATTACATTTACAAAGAATAAAAAGGTTCTCTATTCGCATCCCACCCAACTGGTCCAGCCTACTCCTCGGATGACGTCGTCTTCCGCTGCGAACTCTGATAACACTGCACACTGAAAAACAAGGGGTGCAAGGGTGAGTACAACAAAAGTTATACTCAGCAAACAAATCATACACTTTCATATACTTTGTAAAATACACTAGGTTTTCGAAATACCAGTAAAACATTGTGTGGTTAAGTAATTAATCAGATTAAAACACATGGTGCCATACATGAAAGTGAGTTTCCCTACCCGGGAATCACATGGGTGAATATCCACGCTTTTACACTCTTAAGAGGGGTACTCCGACATCGACAGCCTCGCCCAGAACCACACAGGCTCCAGAACGAGCAGAGCCCTTTTGCCCGCTCAGACACCGGACACCTTGACCTACTCGATGTCGGTCGCTCCTACGGATCCATCACCGACACTTTCCATTCAAGGGCCGCCCCTCACGGAGAAATCAGACAGTCCCATACCTGTACTGTGACCGGTACAATACGATCACCTTCGTAACACCAAGTTTTCTTTATAAAAACATTCAGTTCATTTGCATGTTCAAAAATACGTGCTAAGCCCGACTCGTATCGATGGCTCCTACGGATCCATCACCGTAACGACACTAGCGCATTAGCCCCGTATATCAACACAGATCTCGTACCACTGAGGATATCATGCATTTAACAGCAAAGCATACTATACAAAATATATGAGAGAAGAAGGAATCGCTTGCCTCGGTTAGCTATGCCACAGCTATCAAAATAATACGCGGCCAGCTCTGATACGAATAGGATTGACAGCTCCACGTACACGCGATAAACGGCATACGATCTTATACGCCAGCACCACAGCCAGACAAATACCACCATCGGACACTCCAATCGCCGGCCATCTTTCTTTCAGCGCCGGCCTCTCTCTCATCGCCGGCGTCGTCCACGATTAGCAGCACCTCCCGATCGATCTTGCTCTCCCTCTCTAATTTTCTAGAGCTCACTCTCTCTGGCGTATGCCGGCCTGGCCTCTCGCTCTCTCTTTGCTGTCTGATCGTCTCTCTCTCGATGGACGTTGCCTGGAGTGAGGGAAGTCAAGCAGCAGCAGCTAGCTGCGTTTCTATTTAAGCCGTTGGCAAGGAAAATATCTCACCGAACAAGCGGATGCTTCGACGCTAAGCCGGATAGAAATATCTGCCGACGTCTAGAGGTCAGCAAGCACGTCAGCTACCATGCAGCCAATCCACGCCGAGACTTGGCTGCCAGCACAGTTCTTCACCCTCTAAAATTAGGCCACGTTGACTTTGCTTGCCTAATCTCTCACGTCATGCATGGTGCAGATTCTTTATGCATGCATGCACGTACAAGCAGCTCGATCCAAAAGCTCAAAGTACTACTGCTCTAGCTAGCTTCATCGACATGCAAAAGTACTACTCGAGTACTAGCTCATAAACACAAGAAATCAACCAAACATCTATTGCGTACACCAAGAGATTAGCAGAAATTAGAACACTCCAAAGCTAATTTCATTTTAATCAAATAAATTAATAACTCGTAAATTCGGGTTATCACAAAACCCGACAAAAAGTATATTGTCAAAGGTAGATAAAATCCACAATGACCAAATCACCAAGGAAACAACAACCACAAATGATGAAGAAACACACACAAAAGCGAATGATGAGGTTGGGCGACCAAAGGGCGAGCATTCGAAGATATGCAACCTAGCGAAGACTACGTGCTCAAGTGTCACCACAACACACGAAGGAGCTCAATTGCCTTTCATTGGGCAACGGATTTGCACAAGTGTTAACTCCTCTCATACTCAATTTGGCGGTTTAAGCTTTGTCGCAACCTACAAGGGATGATACTTGGCACTACTCATGTCTTTTTCTTTTCTTTTATCTTTTTTTGTTGCTTTTTGACGATGATTCATTCAACTTTTGCTAGTGCCAAGACCTCTACACGATACACACTCGCCAATACTTTAAGACAATCACTCGAATCAACACAAGTGCAATGCCTCGCAATATCAAAGAGCTAGTCAGGTAGGTCAAGGTACGCGAAAGGAAGAAGGGCTCACAACGGATTACGATGAAGAGGAAATGTCGACTCCTTGGTGGCGTCATCGCTTGTCGTTGATGAAGCGTTGCTGCGGAAGCTTGTCGATGTCGTAGACGTGGAACACACCAGCAAAGGACTCAAACACCAAGAGGAAATGCAAAAACGAAATGAGGAAAAAGAGAAAAATTTCAGCAAAATTCGGCCCTGGCGGTAGTACCACTCCTGCTCCGGTAGTACCGTTGCTCCAGTCCTGGCGGTAGTACCGCTGGTCAGATTTCTGGTGTTCTTGGTCGCGGTTTTGGGCGGAAATTGGGCTCGAAAAATCCTCGATTTCGTGGGAAATTGGCAAAATTAAGGCTTGGTAACGCAAACAAAGGTGGAGGAGGTCCTAAAGCAACAGATCTGTGGACCAAAACTACCAAAGACACAACAAATCGACAGATCGGCTCGAATCCAAGAAAGGCTATTTTTGGTGGAAATTTTCGAATTTCTCAAAATCAAAGAAAAATTTGGTGGATTTGTGAGGGAAACAAAGTCAAATCCGTGGCAACCTAGAGCTCTGATACCATATGATATAGCGTAGGTCCCGATCTTCACGGATTTGGGCGGAGGAAACGATGAACACGAAGAACACAAGAACACCAAAGGGGAAAATCAAGTAAAGATAACTAGCAAAGCATAATTCGGCCAAATTCAACCGGTAACAAGTCCCCAAGGGCAGCCCCGATTCTCCTTCTCCAAACACACCTTACTCTTAGGATTGTTTCTCTTATTGGTCAATCCAACCAATCCAATCAAGTCACTTAAAGAGGAAAGATTGACAAGTAATCGCAACTACAAGAAGAAGGGATTGTTCATCTCCACAAGAGGAGGCCATGATTCATCTCCACAAGGGGAGGCCTTCATTCATCTCCACAACGGGAGGCCTTGATTCATCTCACTAGGAGGCAACACCAACAAGGGTGGAAAAGGAGCATAGCTCAACTCAAGTCTAATCTCAGTCTAACCTAACCCTAGGCAGAGAAGGGGTATTTATAGTCTATGGGGCGAAGGGATAAGTTGTGGGCCATTACATGGGCTTCAGCCCGAATCTTCACGGTCGTAGCGGTAGTACCGTTGTGCTGGCGGTAGTACCGCTGGCGTCGAGTCTACATGTTGGCGGTAGAACGAGGCAGCTACCGGTAGGTACCGGCAGGGTGTACAGAGAGCATTTGGGGCTTGCCGGTACCTCTGGCTGTAGTACCGTCAGCTGGACGTGGCCGTAGTACCACTGTAGCGGCGGTAGTACCGCCGCCTGGAGCTCCGCCTTGGTCTTCAGCTTCTTCAGGTTGGTCTTCTGGGCCTTGGCGGTAGTACCGGCAGTCCTGGCGGTAGTACCGATGTTCTGCTGTTTCATCTTCTTCATCTTCCTCTTGACTCGTCTCTTGGCCATCTTCAACACTACCTTCGAGATCTTCATGAGGGTTGTTCCTGAGTATGCACAAGGTATCCGAATGAAGTAGCAAACCATTTAAGGGAGTGTCAAGATCACACATAGATAGGAGTGAATTCACCTTATCATGGAGAGCTTTGACACTAGCTCTAGTCATTGGACCGCTTGTTGTAGGAGTCGTAGGTTGGGTTACATCACACATTATATTTTAAGCTGCATGGTTAAACTTCAACATTGGTGTCCTCGGATCATCGAGCACGTGGGGCTGGCGATTTGCGTGTGGGGTGGCGGTCGCGGTTCAGTCGATCCCAGATGGCGCCGTGTCCTTCTTGAAGGTGTCGCCGTGAGGGTGCTCTTGCTACTTCGCCCGGGGTTTCATAGGGGAAACCCTAGATCCCACGCGGGATCGGGCGAGAGCGGTGCTTTTACGTCGCTTACCTTTGGGGGCCTTGCCTTGGATGCCTTTTGTCATCGTCTAGGTGGTGCGCGACCCTGGGCTGGCGTGGATATCGAACGATGGTTCTGGAGTCTCGCCTCCGCCATGATGCGTTGAGGTGTTATAGTGGCGGTTTTGGTTTTTCGGGCGACTTGGTCGTCGACTCGTGTGGGGGCGTGGATGTCAGAGCGGCGGCTACGGATGTTCGCCTCCACCGTGTTGAGGTGTTTAGGTGTCGGCTTTGCTTTTTGGGCAACTTGCTCGTCGACTCGTGTGCTGTCGTGGTGGTGTCACGACAGATGCCATAGGATGGCTTAAGTTGGGGGCTCGCTGGGACGTTGGGGGATCCGGGGAGGGTGTGCGCGCTCAAGAAGCACGCATGAAGAACAACCAAGAACTCACAAGAACAAGCAAGAACAAGCCAAACCAAGAACAAACAAAGCACACCAAGATGTACCCTGCTTCGGGGCCCTCTTGAGGAGGTAACACCCCTACTGCAGCACTAGCCTATTCTCTTATATCTCAAAGGGAACAAGTACAAAGTGCTCCTCGAGCTGTATGAAGCAACAATGGTGAGAGCTCTAAGAGGAAGATGGAACAGGGGGAAATGAGGCCTCTCCTCCGTCGTCCCTCGTACTGGAGGATGTAGTGGTCTACTTATACACTAACCGGTTTACCTTTTTGCCCCTGGCCGGAGATGATAATGGCATGGACAAGAGGAAACGGACAAGCCCTGGCTTCTGTCAATCCAACGGCCGGATTGTCAGTCCTAGCAGGCCTATCTTGCCCCTTCGGGTAATGGCAGCTGTAGCCCACCGGGTTTAGGTCACATCTCCTTTCCCGAAATGGCCGAGTCCACTCCTAGGTTGCTGCGCTCCCAGGAATCCTGTGTCTTGACCTGGCTGTCAAGCCCTAGCAGGCCTATCTTGCCCCTTCGGGCAATGGCAGGCATAGCCCCACCGGGTCTAGGCCATAGCCCTTTCCTGAATTGGCCGAGTCAGCTCCTAGGTTGCTGCGCTCCCAGGAATCCCGTGTCTTCTGAGCCCCGGGCAGGAGACTCGTGAACTTACTGACATTACTCGGTCTTCGTGCACTGTCCGACATTGCTGGTAAGCCGGGTCCTACCCAGGCCACCCGGCTAGCTGAGCCGGATCTCTTTCTAGGCAACCCGGCTAGTCGAGCCGGATCTCTTCCTCTGATCCGGCTAGACTTTGCCTGATGTCTCTTGGTCTCTTCCTTCATTTAAACATGATCCGGTCTGAGTGATCCGGTTTGTGAGACCCGGATTGACTTTCCTTTCCACTTCACAGCTCCCAATACTACTTCTTTGCCCTACCCGGGGCAACCCCCCGACAGTAGTCCCCGAAGCTGGTGCGGTCCTGCAGCCTCGGATGAAGGGCCGTAGCAGGTTAGAAACCAACGCCTTTAACCGAATCCCATATCACCGAATCTTGACTCAGGATTTCTCGGGACACTTGGCAGGGATTCTCTGCGCAAAGCCTCATAATCCGGGTCTCTGATTTGACATGTCACTGACAGCACCTTATCCGGATCCATCAGGTACTTGAGTACATTTGACTAAATTACCGCGTCTCCTCGATTTCTTCACTAACTAGCACACCCGATCCACGGGACCGCTTCCAATTCTATGATCCACCGTGTGCTTGAAATACACGACCATAGCTGCGACCGCAAAGTTTTGGTTCACACCTGATCCAGCCACACCCCGGAAACAGTGCGGTAGTGCGCCCGTTACCATCTAGGGGCTATATATAGGGGTGCGGGGTTCCTCTTCTTCTTCCCCGCACCTCCCACATCGAGAACTCCAACCGCGCCGTCGACGCCGCCGCGATCTCGCCCTTGCGACCTTGCCGCCGGAGACCTCGACAACGTCGGAGAAAACTCGCCGGAGCCGCGCACCGCGCCCTACGCCGCCGCTTCTTCGCCGGGCCTCTTCCTCGCCGTACAGCAATCGTGAGTTCTTCAACTTCCGGCCATGGCGACCTCGAGCGAGTTCTTTCGCCGTGAACTTGCACTTCTCTCCCTAGATTCACTAGCAAACGAGTCCATTGCCGCGCCTTAGTACATTGCCTAGATCTCCTTTCTAGGTTTTGCGCTAGATAGCCCCAGATCAGCTTGCCACTTCATGAACAGTTCCACCTTATTTTTACTCGGGATTTCATCTCTATTTTACTGCTGCGGTAGATCTTTCGTAATCCTAGATCCTTACAAAAAGGTGTTTTTAGTTACTAGCCGAATCACTTCTCCGCAGTAATCGGGCAACTCTATCCGGGATATCCTTTACCGAATCCCTTAACAGCTGATTCGGCTAGACCATTATCCGACTTGCTCTGGATTTGAGATTCCACATCTTCTAACTCGGCTATCTCCGATTTCTTGCAGGACTGATTCGGATATGCCGAAGTTGCCCCCAGGCAGTTGGGAGGGTTCCGACGTTACAAACGACGACTTGGAATGGCTGCTGAGTACCCGGCGTATAACATCTAAGGTTATATGCCGAAAACCGGGGAAGGAACTCCAACCGGTCACCCAACCGGGTGAACGCGTTGTGTTTCTAGCGCATTTCGAACGTGGATTCAGACTTCCAGCGAGTGACTTCTTCCGGAGATTCCTAGATTTCTTCGGCCTGCAGCCTCACCACCTTCCGGCTAACTCCTTTGTCTCCTTGTCGGCTTTTACCTCCTTTATGGAGAGATATCTCGGTCTCTGGCCGACTATCGAAACCTGGGCGAAGTACTTCCACCTCCGGAAACATACGATCCCGGGTAGTGACCCGAAGGTGATGACCGCCTGTGGTGCGTCCAGCATTACCCCGAGGACGGGTTCCATCTTTCCCCGGATTACTGGCCTGGACACTTGCAAGAAATGGCAAAGGTCCTTCTTCTACGTGAAGAGCGTTGAAGGCCATGATGCTCTCAACTTGCCCGAGTTCAGGATTGAGCCCCCCACCGCCGAACTAAACTTCAGATATGATCCGGCTGACGCTCTCGCGGAGCTTCAAATCGTACACCAAACTCTAGAGGATTTTCTGGAGAAGGGCCTGCTCTCGGACGATCTCCTCCGAGCCTTCGTCTCTCGCCGTGTCAGTCCTTTACAACAACGTCAGCACAAGATTTGCCATATGAGCGGTCTGCTAGATCCTACCCGGATCAGCAAACATGACCTCACCAGAGCTTCCGTCAGGAGACGGGTAAACGCTATTGCCTTCACCGAGATGTCGGATAAGTGGAAATGGGGCGTGGAGCCGTTCCACCGAGACGCACTTTGAAAGGACAAGGATGTCGCCTAGAGGGGGGGGGGGGGGTGAATAGGCGTTTAAAACTTTTCCGGTTTAGGCTTGCTAATTGCGGAATAAAACTAGGTGTTTAAATTAACAAGCCAACAACCTAAATAAATTAGGCTCACCTATGTGCACCAACAACTTATGCTAAGCAAGACAACTAACAAGGTGATAGCAAGATATGATACTTCAAGCTCGAAGGCTATCACAATGTAAAGTGCATAAGTAAAGAGCTCGGGTATAGAAATAACCGAGGCACGTGGAGACGACGATGTATTCCCGAGTTCCTCCTTTTTAGGGGAGTACGTCTCGTTGGAGGGGTGTGAGTATCAAACTCAAGATGCCACAAAAGGCCTCACCCTATACTCCGATGAACCTCGCACAAAAGCTCGGTTCACCTTCCACTATTGATTTCCTTTTGGGCGGAAATCGAGTCCCTTACAACAAACTTGAGGCACAACCCACAAAAGGATTGGGAGCTCCCAAGCGGCCACAAAAGGCCTTGCAACGCCACAAAAGGCGCCACTTGCCACAAAAGGCGTTGACCACAAAAGGTCACAAGAACACCGTCTAGGGTCCAACGACCCAAGAGTAACAAGCTCACAATCTTCACTTCCACGAATCCTCATGGAGAGAGCAAACCTATGCACAAAAGAAAAGGCAAACCTATGCACAAAAGCAAAGGCAAGAACACAAGAAGTGCTCAAGTCCTTCACTCCCAAATCCCACCAAAAGCAACAAATGCTTGTGGGGGGAGAAGAGAGGAAGAACAAAGAAGAACACAACAAATGGAACTTCAAGAACTAGATCGAAAGGGTTCCACTCACTTAGAGGAGAAACGTCTCGGTGGAAATGTAGATCTAGGTCTTCTCCTCCAATCCTCCAAAGATCAACGAGTTTGGGTGGAGGGATTGGGAGATCTTGTAGTTTTGAGCTTTGCAACAATGGAGGAGAGAGAAAAACGAGCTCAAGAAGATTGGGGAACCGTTGGGGAAGAAAGCCCCTTAAATAGGTTCCCCCAAAAAGGAGCCGTTGGCTGCTCCAGCCCGAGCCAGCGGTAGTACCGCTGCGCCGGGCGGTACTACCGCTGGCGCCTCCTGCGCTGCGGTCAAAACAGGCGCAGACCGCGCCCTTCAGCCCGATCCAGCGGTTAGTACCGCTGCGCCGGGCGGTACTGCCGCACATGGGCCCCAGAGGCCACTTTTGGCGGTAGTGCGGGCGGCACTACCGCCGCTTCGGGCTGCGCAAGAAACCCCGGGCGGTACTACCGCTGGCAGTGCCGCTGCCAGTACCGCACATTGCGTCCGAAGATGAATCTCGGCGGTACTGGGAGCGGTACTGCCGCTGAGGCTTCCCAGCCCAGGGCCAGCGGTACTCAAGTCCTTCACTCCCAAATCCCACCAAAAGCAACAAATGCTTGTGGGGGGAGAAGAGAGGAAGAACAAAGAAGAACACAACAAATGGAACTTCAAGAACTAGATCGAAAGGGTTCCACTCACTTAGAGGAGAAACGTCTCGGTGGAAATGTAGATCTAGGTCTTCTCCTCCAATCCTCCAAAGATCAACGAGTTTGGGTGGAGGGATTGGGAGATCTTGTAGTTTTGAGCTTTGCAACAATGGAGGAGAGAGAAAAACGAGCTCAAGAAGATTGGGGAACCGTTGGGGAAGAAAGCCCCTTAAATAGGTTCCCCCAAAAAGGAGCCGTTGGCTGCTCCAGCCCGAGCCAGCGGTAGTACCGCTCCTGCGCTGCGGTCAAAACAGGCGCAGACCGCGCCCTTCAGCCCGATCCAGCGGTAGTACCGCTGCGCCGGGCGGTACTGCCGCACATGGGCCCCAGAGGCCACTTTTGGCGGTAGTGCGGGCGGCACTACCGCCGCTTCGGGCTGCGCAAGAAACCCGGGCGGTACTACCGCTGGCAGTGCCGCTGCCAGTACCGCACATTGCGTCCGAAGATGAATCTCGGCGGTACTGGGAGCGGTACTGCCGCTGAGGCTTCCCAGCCCAGGGCCAGCGGTACTCAAGTCCTTCACTCCCAAATCCCACCAAAAGCAACAAATGCTTGTGGGGGGAGAAGAGAGGAAGAACAAAGAAGAACACAACAAATGGAACTTCAAGAACTAGATCGAAAGGGTTCCACTCACTTAGAGGAGAAACGTCTCGGTGGAAATGTAGATCTAGGTCTTCTCCTCCAATCCTCCAAAGATCAACGAGTTTGGGTGGAGGGATTGGGAGATCTTGTAGTTTTGAGCTTTGCAACAATGGAGGAGAGAGAAAAACGAGCTCAAGAAGATTGGGGAACCGTTGGGGAAGAAAGCCCCTTAAATAGGTTCCCCCAAAAAGGAGCCGTTGGCTGCTCCAGCCCGAGCCAGCGGTAGTACCGCTCCTGCGCTGCGGTCAAAACAGGCGCAGACCGCGCCCTTCAGCCCGATCCAGCGGTAGTACCGCTGCGCCGGGCGGTACTGCCGCACATGGGCCCCAGAGGCCACTTTTGGCGGTAGTGCGGGCGGCACTACCGCCGCTTCGGGCTGCGCAAGAAACCCCGGGCGGTACTACCGCTGGCAGTGCCGCTGCCAGTACCGCACATTGCGTCCGAAGATGAATCTCGGCGGTACTGGGAGCGGTACTGCCGCTGAGGCTTCCCAGCCCAGGGCCAGCGGTACTACGCCCGAAACGGCGGTACTACCGCTTACAGGATTTCATCCTGAAACCTGAACTGCGATAACTTTCTCATATGAACTCCAAATGAGATGAATCCAATTGCGTTGGAAAGGTAACGACAAATGCTTTGCTACAAAAATATGGAGGAGATATCACACATGGGAGGTGTGGATCCTATCTCGAGGTGGACCGATAATATTTCCAAAGCCGAGTATGCAAACAAGTTTTCATCCGGACTCCGTTTTCGATGATCTTGGGCTTGCTCCGAAGATAATTACAAGCACTACAAGATCATGCATATACAGATCATAGTCCATCATGTGAGGAGGATAACACAAGAGGAGAGTTTGACCTCTCTACAAAAGACGAACCGGTAAAACCTCCAATATCAAAAACATCAGAAGATATTCAAATGAAATCCGTTCTTGATGAACTAGAGCTTGGTATGGAGATGAACACAAGCTCTAAATTCTCACATGGATAAAGGCCAAATAAGAACCAAGAAAGATGATGATGCCAAGTATGCAAAGGTTTGAGCTCTCCACACAGATGCGATCAAGTTACTCACTTGAGAGCCCCTCTTGATAGTACGGCATCTATCCTATAACCCGGTCTCCCACTAACACCATGAGACCGGTAAAATAGAAACCCCATCAAGATCATACCTTTGCCTTGCGCATTCCACTTGAGCTAGATGATGACGATCTTGATCTCTTCAAGTGGACCACTTTTCTTGATTTGCGCTTGCTAGCTCATGCTTGATGAAGACATCTCCAAATGCTCCCCATACACCATTATGGGAGAGCCTCGCTAATCTCCGTCTTCATGTATCCACTTGCGCTTCATATACTTCTCTTGATATAGATGATGGCTTGGAGATAAACATGAAGTTCACTCAATCTTCTTTTCCAAGCCATGCTTGCAATAAGCTCATCTCTACACATGACCATTCTTCATATATAAATCCTTGGATAGAACCTTGGTCATCATATACTCTTCTAGAGTCCAACACATGAACTCCAAACTTCTTCATGGACTCGATCTATAAAGATATCTCAATGCAAACATTAGTCCATAGAGATTGTCATTAATTACCAAAACCACACATGGGGCAACACATGCTCTTTCACACTTCCACCTCAGGTTAGTTCATCATCCCCGGATTAACCCATACTCCACCAAAATGCCATTGGACTAATCCGGATCTGCCTTGATTCTACTGCAGCTGTTCGACCGCCAGATCGCCGAAGATGGAGATCTTTCCACCAAGGTGTGGGCACGGGACCGCAGCCCGCTGCGCGAAGGCGAAGAGGATGCGGATACGGACGATTATTTGCCGATTCCGCGCGCCAAGCCTATCCGCAAGGGTAAGCAACCGTCTATTTACAACCTTTCCGAGGATGAAGATGATGATTGCTGGATCCTGGATCCTATTGATCCCATTCCGATTTCATGGTCACCACCTTGTGTTCCAGCCAAACCGGATGCTCAAGGGACATCTCGGAAACACCCTGACGCGTCCGGATCAGATGCCCCTCCAGCCAAGAGAATGAAGAAAACTGTCTCCAAACCGAATCGGCTGAAGGCCATGCCTACTACCAAGGGGTAATGCCAATTTTATTTGCTTTCTTCTTTTATTACCCGAGTCATCTTTATCCGAGTTAACTGTTTTATTTTGCTCTATGCAGTGACGTCCTTGTCACCGAACAAACCCATTCATCCATCCTTTCTCCCATTCCTCCACTGGATACGGCCATGGAGCACCAGTCTCCTAAAAAGGCTGCCACCTCTCCCGCGCGTGCCACAACTGCCAAAACTCCCCGCCGGATCTCGTCCCAGAGTCGGTTATTGACCTGGAGAGTGAGGAAATCTCGGGTTCGACCCGAGATTCAACTTGGCCACGTCCTCTGAAGGAGTTGGAGAAGGAGAAAGCCAAGACTTCGGCTAAGACATTGACTAAGCCGGATCCTCTCCCTACCGCCAAGGCTCTGAATCAAGAGCAGCAGAAGAAGAAGAAACTGCAGCAGCAGCAACCTCTCGAGAAGCAGCAGAAACAGAAACAGGAAGCATCTAAACCACCCCAGCAAGCGTCGCAGAACCAACCTAAGCAGTCAGACCCTGCCAAGACCTCGAGCGCATCACCTCTGCCTAAGCCGACTCAGGTCCTTTGGCACAACTCCAACAACCTCGGATAAGCAGATGGTCGCTAGCAAACCGGTTTCCGCCGCTCCATCAGTGACTCGGGTGCATGATCAGCTCTCTGAGGCGATCACTCGCGCCCGCCTTAGTGGCCAGGTTCTGCCGAATCTCCGCACTCCGGCGGCGACAACTCGGCTCCGCAGAGCAATTTGTTAAAGCTTGGAACACTGCGGACCTTGCCGAAGGCTCGACACTCAGCGTCGCCACATCCGGCTGGGCCTAGCCGGATGTTTCAATCTCTACATTCTGTGCAGGCCTCGGTCACTGAAGCTAACCGGGTCTTCGAGGTAACATTGCCGAATCTTCACTTATTTCATCATGATCATCTACACTATCCCCAGTCCCCGAGATTCGGGTCGAACGACTGATACTCCTCGAGTAAGAAAGTCATTCGGCTTGAATCTCTAAACTTGATCATAAACTTTGTCTTAGCTGAACAAAACTCGTGGGACTCCCAGTCCCCGAGTCCAACTTTCTTTTTTATTAATCTCGGGCCTCCAGTCCCCGAGATTCGTTTTGGCTTCATGCTGCTAGTCTCGGTGCCAGTCCCCGAGACTCTTTTTACGCCATTAACTCCTTTTCTTTCAGGAAACCACGACTGCTCGCAGCCGGATCTTTAAACAGCTAGTCCTGCAGCACCAGGCCCTCCAAGCTTCCTTTGATGCGCAAAGTGAGGAGATGAAAAAGAAAGATCAGGAGCACAAGCGCGCTTTATCGGAGGAAAGTCAGAAGTGACCGGCTCCTGCGGGAGCTTGACCGAGTTGGAAAAGTGAAGGACAAGCTCAAGAAAGACCGGGATACGCTGCAGAGGGAGAAAGACTCGATCCAGAAGGAGCGAGATACTTTCAAAGCCGGGATTGAGAAGCGGGCTGAATTGGACAAGAAAATCCAAACGCACGTTGCAGCCGCTGAGCCGAAGCTCAAGCGGCGAAAGATGATCTGGCTGCTCACAGGCGATCAGCGCGAAATGGCTTGCTGATCTCGCTATCCTCAATGAAGACATGGATCGTAAGCTTGCCGAATCTCTTCTTTCCCTTCTGCTCTTATCCGTCATAATTTTTTATTCCTTCTCGTCTAACTCAGTGTTAGCTCATCTATATGTAGGAGAGTTTACCAGCATCCGGTTTCAAGCCGCCAAAGCTGTGAGAGATGCCCGAGCTGAGAGGGCTAAGATTGCTGGGGCTCCTCTGCCAGAGACGTGGGATATTGAAGACCACATTACTGCACTGAAAGCTCGGATTGCTCCTTTAAAGGAGTCCCACACTGATCTGTTCAATGCTAGTCTCAAAGCCACCAAGTCTTGTTTCCTGAAGTTCGGCAAGCCCAGTCTGCGGACGAGCTAATCAAAGACCTGGATCAGGCAGAGACCCGGCTAAGCAGTGGAGATCTTCGTCCGCCCGCGCTGGTGCTGACGCAGGTTTGCTATTCATCATGTCTTGGTATGAGCTGATTGATCTTGCCAAAGTGCGCTCCCTTCGCCAGGGTTCTTCATGGGCTTCAGATCCAGACCGGATCAAGATCCGTGAGGAAGCTGCAACTTTATGGCCGAATTCGCCAACACCAAGCATCTTGATCTGCAAGCTCCGATCTACTCGGATGGGGAAGATCTGAAGAGGAGGAATCAGATGATGCCTCACTTGACGACTACGCCGAGTCTGAGGCCGACTCTGGTGATTCGGCTGACTTCGCCGAACAACCTGCAGCTTGCGACTCGGCCAAGACCTCCAAGATGCCAGCCACTGATTCGGCTGACACTGCCGAACAAGCTGTAATCCAAACTTCCAAGACCATCCACTGATTCGGCTAAGGCCACAGAGCAAATCACCGCCAAGACGTCAGTTGATCCGGATGCTTCCGAATCTGCCAAGCCCTCAAGCTCTCCGTCCAAAGTCATTCCTGCAAGTGAGGACCCTATCTCAACCGAGGTTCCTCCATCATCCGAGTCCATCCCTGCAACCGAGACTCCTGCAGCCTAGGCTTCGTCCTGATTTATCTTAATGAAAAAACGTTAAATCCCCGGTATGCCGGGAGCAGATGTAATATACAATTTTAAGTTCCTTCGAGACTATTTCTATTTTGCTTAAGTGATCCGGACCAGGTTTATGTTGGATCATTTTAAACCGAGTCCCCGAGTGTGTTTTCTTGTTTACTATTTTTACCGGATCTTTGCTCTTGTCTACCTTTTAGGTGTTTGACAGTCGAGTCACAAGATAGGAAACATAGCATACAATACTTGAAACATTCGAGTTTTGGTTTAGAATCATCTAACATAAACAAAAAGAAATAACAGGGGTTAGTAAACGACATGTGCCGAATCGGTTTCGGACCGAGTCCCCGAGTCCATTTTCATGTTTCCCATATTCTCCACCTCTGCTCTTGACTACCATTTTGGTGTTTGTCAGTCGAGTCACGAGATCAACAACACAGCATACATTACTTGAATTTTTGGGACGAAGTTCAAAACAATTCGACACATGAACGGTATGGACAAAACAGTAGTAAAAAACACATGCATAAGAACAAGGCAGTCCCCGAGTCCAGACTCGGATTGCCGAAATTTCATTCATGATAAACTGAGATACATACATTGCACCCTTAAGAGTAAAAGGGTCGAAGCAGAGCTACATTCCAGGGTCGCTTGGTTTCCTCTCCGGGTCTGTCCAGGCCATCCTTCCTTTGTTCCTGTGCATCTACAAGGTAGTACGAGTCATTGTGCATAGCCTTGCTCACAATGAATGGTCCCTCCCATGGAGGTGATAACTTATGTCGACCCTTGCTACGCTGCACCAGCCTTAGTACTAGATCTCCTTCATGAAATACACGAGGGCTGATCTTCCGACTATGATAACGTCGGAGACCCTGCTGATATACTGCTGTCCGAGACAGGGCCAATTCCCTTGCTTCCTCTAGCAGATCCACTGCATCTTCCCGAGCCTCTTTTGCCTCGGTTTCCGTATACATTGTCACCCTTGGTGCATCATATTCTATGTCAGTGGGTAGCACTGCTTCTGCCCCATATACCAGAAAAAATGGCGTATAGCCAGTTGACCTATTCGGCGTGGTCCTTAGACCCCATAGTACTGATGGTATTTCATCTATCCAGCACCCCGGAGTCTTTACCAGGGGTTCTATTAACCGGGCTTTTATCCCAGCTAATACCAACGCATTTGATCTTTCCACCTGTCCATTGGACTCTGGGTGTGCCACTGAGGCTATATCTAACCGGATCCCCTTATTCATGCAGAATCGGGCAAACTCTCCCACAGCAAAGTTCGTGCCATTATCCGAGATGA
Source organism: Poa pratensis (assembly GCA_947311845.1). NCBI lineage: Eukaryota > Viridiplantae > Streptophyta > Magnoliopsida > Poales > Poaceae > Poa > Poa pratensis. The sequence continues at coordinate 4,995,619 of CAMZMU010000061.1, read as the reverse complement.
TGCTGTGGGGGTAACCGTATCTCAAAATGATTTCTTTCAGGAAAGTTACAGCCGAATGACCATCCACTTTCCGGATCGGTTTTACCTCTATCCACTTGGTGAACTTATCCACCATCACCAGCATATGTGTCATGTTGCCCCTAGCCGGCTTGAATTCTCCCACCATATCCAAACACCATACAGCAAACGGCCAAGTGATAGGTATTGTTTTGAGCGCCGATGCGGGTAGGTGTGTCTGCTTGGCAAACCTTTGGCATCCTTCACATTTTCGGACTATGTCCTCTGCATCTGCATGAGCAGTGGGCCAGTAAAACCCATGCCGAATACTTTAGCCACCAGGGCTCTTGTACTGCAATGATGCCCACATTCTCCTTGATGTATCTCCAGGAGCATCTCCTTGCCCTCGGCTGGCTCCACGCAACGTTGTAGCACCTCGGTTGCACTCCTTTTGTATAACTCCTTATTTATGATGGTGTAACCCTTGGACCTCCTCTGCACTCGCCTAGCTTCGGTTTCATCTTGGCAAACTCCCCTCCGACATGAACTTCATGATTTCTTCAGCCCATTCCGGTACTGGATGTAAAGGGAATAAGTGTTCATCTATTTCCACTGGTTCGGCCGCCATTATCTCTTCTATCAGCCTTTGTCCATTCCCTAAGATTCGGTTAGCACCATCTTCCTCTCTTCCCCTTTTTCCTAAGATTAGAGTAGCATTACCCGAGTCTCGGTTCGCAGTCCCCGAGTCTCGCCATGCAGTCCCCGGGTCCTCCCAAATGTACCCGACATCAACATTCATAGGAACAGCTTCAGATTCTTGCTTCGGGATAAAAATCGACTCGGAATCAGGTGAAGGTTTGATTGAAGGGATCCTTAGGTGATTCAAGGATATCCCGGGTGGGATTGCATCCCTAGACGACCCGAGTTTTGACAAGATATCAGCAGCTTCGTTCTCCAGCCGAGGTATGTGCTTGTACTCGCAACCTTCAAAAAACCCTGAAATTTTCTGGACATGAAATCGATATAGTGCCATATTGGCATCAGGGCATCCCAATTTCCAGAAGACTGCTGCACCACTAAATCTGAATCACCAAAACATTCTATCCGGCGGATGCCGATGTCCTTAGCCACATTAAGCCCATGGATCAGTGCCTCATATTCGGCCACATTGTTTGATGCTGAAAAATGAATCTGCAATACATATCGCAACTGATCTTGCTTCGGTGATGTGAGTACTATCCCAGCACCCAGTCCGATTTTGGTTTTGGAGCCATCAAAGTGCAACTTCCAGTAATTGTAATCGGCTTGGGTGGCTCATATTGCATCTCTGCCCAGTCACAAAGGAAATCCGGTAAAGCTTGAGACTTGATAGCATCTCTTCTCTCATAATGCGGGGTGTAAGGAGACACTTCTATTGCCCATTTGGCAACTCGGCCAGTCGCATCTTTGCACCCAATGATCTCCGAGATTGGAGCTTCGCATACTACGGTGATCGGTGCTCCTGGAAGTAATGTTTCAACTTCTTGGCCGCCAGGTATACACCATATGTCATCTTTGGTAGTGAGGATAATTTTGCTTTGAGGTTGAGATCACCTCGCTTAAATAGTACACCGGTCTGCACGGATTTACCCTCCTCTTCTCGCTCTACCACAACCACCACACTTACGACCGGTTAGTGGCCGCAATGTAAAGTAGCATTGGCTCATTCGGCAAAGGTGATGCCAAATTGGTGCAGTGGACAACATCTTTTTTAATTCATTGAAAGCCGAATCTGCTGCGGGGTCCATGTGAACCCGGTGCTCTTTTTCATCAATTGATATAAGGGCAAGGCTTTTTCTCCTAGCCGACTCACAAACCGACTCAACGAGGCTAGACACCCGGTGAACTTTTGTACATCTTTTAGACATTTAGGCAATTTCATTTTTCTATGGCTCGGATCTTAGCCGGATTCACTCAATACCTCGGCTCGATACAAGGAAACCGAGCAACTTTCCAGCCGGGACACCAAAGGTGCATTTATCCGGATTCAATTTTAACCGATACTTTCTCAAGTTTACAAATGTTTCCTCGAGATCCTCGAGGAGAGTGCGTTTTTCTTTAGTTTTGATGACGATATCATCGACATACACTTGCACATTTTTGCCCATTTGAGTGTAAGCATTTCTGCATACATCTCTGATAAGTTGCACCGGCATTTCTCAAACCGAAACACATGACACGATAGCAATACGCCCCATACGGGGTAATAAAAGCAGTCTTTATTTGATCTTTGGGGTTCAGTGGTATCTGGTGAAAACCAGAGTACGCATCAATAAAAGACAACAACTCACACCCAGCAGTAGAATCGATCACTTGATCAATCCGAGGTAAAGGAAAGGGATCCTTCGGGCACGCCTTGTTCAGGTTGGTGAAGTCGATGCACATACGCCACACCTTGACCACCGCTGGTTCATCCTTCTTCTTCTCTACCAGAACCGGATTGGATATCCAGTCTGGATGCAACACCTCCATAATGAATCCGGCTGCAAGTAGCTTAGCCAGCTCATCAAGCACCACTTTTCTTCGATCGTCTGAAAGACGCGAGTCGGTTGCCTCACCGGCTTCACCTCCGGCCTGACAAATAAAGAGTGCTCTGCCAACTCCCTCGGAACACCAGGCAGGTCCTTAGCCGACCATGCGAAGATATCCCGATTCTCACGGAGGAAGTGACAGAGCGCGCTTTCCTATTTCTCGCCCAACCCGGCACCAATGATGGCCATGCGCTCCGGATTCTCCGGGTCAATGGGGATCTTCTTTGTCTCCTTGGGCACCTCAAATGTTGCACCTGCATCCGGATTGGTCATGGCCAGCACCGAGCTGAGCTGACTTTGCCATTGCCACTACTTCATGCATCTTGCTCTTCTCCGCCTGGATCACCAACGACTCGGCTAAGGTGGAACCAACCGTGGCACACTGTATGGCCTTCTTGTAATCTCCCACAACGGTGATGATACCATTTGGGCCAGGCATCTTCATCTTGAGGTAGGCAACATGAGTGGATATCATGAACTTGGCTAATGCCGGCCTGCCGAGCAGAGCATGGTATGGGCTCTCCAAGTCTACCACCTCGAATTCGAGACTCTCCAGTCTGTGATTGTCCTTGGTACCAAACAGCACATCCACCCAGATCTTTCCCATTGGGGAACAAGACACCCCGGGTACTATACCATGGAAGGTGCAACTGCTCTGCTGCAGCTGATTCGGCGAATAACCCAACTTGACCATTGTGTCCCGATACATGATGTTTATAGCACTGCCATTGTCAACCAAGACTCGAGTGAATTTCACATTAATCTTTGGTCCAACCAAAGTCGGATCCACCACCAGTGCGTAGTTTCCTGGGCTTGGCATAACCCTGGGATTATCAGCCCTACTCCAAGTGATCTCCTGCTCGGACCAGTTCAGGTATTTTGGTACTGCTGGTGTGACTGCATTCACCTCCTTCGCCCTTCGTAGCTGACTTTTCTTGTCAGTTGGCTCGGTCACAAAAACCACATAGCTTTGATGAGCTTCCTTGTAATCATTTCCGGGGTATCCACCTTGCCGACTTGGACCTGCATTGTTGTTGCCTCCCATATTTACCAGGTTAACCGGCTTTGTGGCTGCCGGCCTTGGAGCTCCTTCGTTCACCGGGGTTGCATTGGCTCCGGATAAAGGCGTATTTGGCCTGAAATTCGGTCTAGGAGCACCTCTCTGAGGTGGCCCTCTCTGACCTTCCGCCTGGATGCGATGATGCCAGCTACAATTCCGAGTTGAATGATTGGCCGGCTTGCGTGGGTCTGTTGTGTGATAACGGCAAGGCCCATCTATCATTGCCTCAAAAGTTAAAGGTGGACTCGGTCCATCCCACACTTTCTTTGCCCAAGCACCTTGATTCGGCCTCCAAGCTGGACCCTCATTTTTTGGTCTCTGGCTATCAGGATGATCCATATTTACTGCAGCAACCTGGTCTGAGCCGTATCTGTAATCCGGATCTCTCCTTTTATAACCGAACTCATGTCGGTCACTGGGCCTCAATGGTCCTGTTCGGTTGTTGACCGGTTGCCTCCTGCTAGTTCCCACCGCATCCAACGCTGGCTGCGTCGGATCGCCAAGAGCATATGTATCTGCTATCCGGATCATTTCAGCCAGTGTCTTTGGCATATCTCTCTGGAGCTTCTGCCAGAGCGGGGTGCCATGTCGGCAACCCTGCGCAAACCAAGAAATGGCCTGCTCCTCCACAACACCTTCACAAGAATTGCGAATGTTGCTCCACCGAGTCAAAAATTCTCGGTCTGTCTCCCGCTCTTCCTGTCTGCATGCAGACAAGAGCTGAGGTCGGTTTGGCCTCTTGTACGTGCTGGAGAAATTGCTGTAAAAAGCCTGTTCCAAGTCCATCCAAGAATTGATACTGCCCTCTGGCAAATTGTTCAGCCAAATCCGGGCTGGCCCTTCCAACATATGCGGGAGATACCGGACCGCCCATCGGCGATTGCCCCCCGCAATGTGCACCGAGGATACATAGTCTATCAGCCAATCCTGCGGCTTGGTGCTGCCGTTATACGGCTTTGTGATTCGGCCAAGCTGAAACAACGGCACATTCGGCTCGTTCATGATCCTAGGCCCAAAGCAGGAGGACCTGGTGGGCCTTGCTCTTCCAGCCTCTCGGACTGATAAATCCTATCCAACCTGAGACGCTGATCATCCGGAGCCAATGTCCGAGGTCCCAGCCTGGACGCAAGTGCATTATCATACGTTTGGTATCCGGCTCGCGCCATAGCCGAATTACCATCATCATAGTGGTAGCCCGCCTGGCCACCACCTTGTTGCTGCGCTTGCACCATCACTTGCTGCTCCTGCCGGGGTTGATTCTGCCCAGGAGGACGAGGTGGTTGACCTCGGCCAGCCGAATTGCCCCTTCCGGCTCCCGGATTGCCTTGACCGCCATTGTTTCTGCTCTGGCCACCTCTTCCTTGTGCCGCTAGTTGCTTGCCGGCATACTCGGCATCATAGGCCTGCAGCTGCTTGCTCTTGCCCGAATTCACGCTCTGAGCCCGGTCAACTCCGACATGTGGAGATGATGCTTGCCCCTTGGATCTCTGGCTAACAGCCTTAGCCGACACTACCACTCGAGAACCACCAGCGTCCGGATTAGCTTTCCGAAAAGCCTCATTCTGCCGGTTACACACATCAACCAGCTCATTGACTCTTTCTGCCTGCTTGCGCCAAGCATCCCCGGTTAAAGTGGTCAACTCGGCTCGCGCTGCCGCTGCAGCCCTAAGATTCTTGGCCGGGGAGCTATACACCGGCTTGCCTGTACCCGATCTATGACTAGTAGCCTTACTCGAGCTCGATCTTGCGGCTCTAGCTAACTCGTCATTGAGGTCCTTACCCCTGTTGCGCAAGTCAACTCTCTTGCGTGGGTGAGGCGCTACTGGAGTGAAACCATCGGTGATACCATTGGCAGCATTGTACTCTCTCATGTCTCTATCAAATGCTTGCCTAGACTCTACCACCAACCGGGCTTCTCTTTGCAACCTCAGGCGCTCTGCCTCTAACTGAGCTATAGTAAGCTCTACATTTGCCCCGGCGCCACTGGCCGAGCCAACTTTTCGAGGACATCCTCTAAGGGAGCCTCCATACTTGACATGCCAAGTGGGCCAACCGGATCTGGTTTCTCCTTTGGGAATTTCGCCGTCCGAGTCGGCTTGTCAACCGGATCGGTTGGTGTGATCAGCTCCTCGGGTATGCTGTTGCCGGCATCTCCTTTGCCAGCTCCAGCACTTGCTCCGGTCATCATCACCTCCACGCTACTCCCGGGGCGAGCGCTACGCCGTCCGAGAGCTGCGCGGAAAGACGGAGGATCCTCGGCCACGAGCACCTGCGCCGGGTACTCGCGGACAAGCTCGGTGGTGACGTAGGTGAGGAAGCTGCCGAACTGGATGAAGTGTCCATCCACAGGGAGTGGTCCTCCCGCGAAGCAGCCGGCGTTGTCGCTGATGAAGGTGAACCCGCCGTAGTTGCAGACGAGCCCTGACCGCACTCGCACGCCGGAGCTGGTGACGGAACCCGTCCGGATGGAAACCCCAACCAACGCCACTGCTTGCCCCACGGTGGGCGCCAACTGTCGTGGTGGTGTCACGGCAGATGCCATAGGATGGCTTAAGTTGGGGGCTCGCTGGGACGTTGGGGGATCCGGGGAGGGTGTGCGCGCTCAAGAAGCACGCATGAAGAACAACCAAGAACTCACAAGAACAAGCAAGAACAAGCCAAACCAAGAACAACCAAAGCACACCAAGATGTACCCTGCTTCGGGGCCCTCTTGAGGAGGTAACACCCCTACTGCAGCACTAGCCTACTCTCTTATATCTCAAAGGGAACAAGTACAAAGTGCTCCTCGAGCTGTATGAAGCAACAATGGTGAGAGCTCTAAGAGGAAGATGGAACAGGGGGAAATGAGGCCTCTCCTCCGTCGTCCCTCGCACTGGAGGATGTAGTGGTCTACTTATACACTAACCGGTTTACCTTTTTGCCCCTGGCCGGAGATGATAATGGCATTGCCAAGAGGAAAAGGACAAGCCTCTGCCTGTCAATCCAACGGCCGGACAGGCAGGCCTATCTTGCCCCTTCGGGCAATGGCAGCTGTAGCCCACCGGGTCTAGGTCACATCTCTTTCCCGAATTGGCCGAGTCAGCTCCTAGGTTGCTGCGCTCCCAGGAATCCCGTGGCTTGACCTGGCTGTCAAGTCCTAGCAGGCCTATCTTGCCCTTCAGGCAATGGCAGGCGTAGCCCACCGGGTCTAGGCCATAGCCCTTTCCCGAATTGGCCGAGTCAGCTCCTAGGTTGCTGCGCTCCCAGGAATCCCGTGTCTTCTGAGCCCGGGCAGGAGACTCGTGAACTTACTGACATTACTCGGTCTTCGTGCACTGTCCGACATTGCTGGTAAGCCGGGTCTACCCAGGCCACCCGGCTAGCTGAGCCGGATCTCTTTCTAGGCAACCCGGCTAGTCGAGCCGGATCTCTTCCTCTGATCCGGCTAGACTTTGCCTGATGTCTCTTGGTCTCTTCCTTCATTTAAACATGATCCGGTCTGAGTGATCCGGTTTGTGAGACCCGGATTGACTTTCCTTTCCACTTCACAGCTCCCAATACTACTTCTTTGCCCTACCCGGGGGTAACCCCCCGACATGTGCGACTCGGCCTCTAGGCCGACGTGGTGTGTTTTGTAAGTTTTCAGCAGTTTTCGTCATAAACTGGCCAACTCTTTTCTACTATATCAATGAAAAGGCAAACCTTTTGTCTCGTTTCAAAGAAAAACTTTAATGTTGGCATGTGGCGAGGGGGGATGAGACGCCCCCTCGCCGGCTTATGCCTCTGCCGCCCCATCGTCATCCAGGATCTTGTTTGCATTTCTTGGTACCTAGCATGCACATAATCAATGAAAAGGCAAACCTTTTGTCTCGTTTCAAAGAAAAACTTTAATGTTGGCATGTGGCGAGGGGGGATGAGAGGCCCCCTCGCCGGCTTACGCCTCTGCCGCCCCATCGTCATCCAGGATCTTGTTTGCATTTCTTGGTACCTAGCATGCACATAGTCAATTCGGGCAATTCCACTAAGTTCTTCCCTCTGAATTTTAGACAAACAATTTTCATTTTCTTCACCTACGGTCTAGCGTTAAGTTATCAGCAAGTAAATAACTTGGTCCACAATTTCATCGCACCACAGGAAATATGAAAAAAAAAATCAGGACTTGTATTGAGTTGGGCCCCTGTAAGGTCTTGAGTATAGCAACAAAGGGAAATATGGAACCGATAAAAAATGGTTTAGGGTGTAAAAAAGAGACTGGAGTGGCCTGCTAGGCTGCTACGAGGTGAGCCGCGCGCCTGAGTTGAGCGATTAGGCCTTCGGGATTCACTAGCGATAGGCAAAAGCGGGAAAGCGGATCGGCACCGGCGGCGAGCTAAGTTGCTGGGTACGTGCACGTTCCGTTCCTTTGTTCTCCAATATGCTTGAGGTCAGGTTCGGTGAGGAACTCAGAGGAGGAGGTTTACTCTCCGAGTCCTGTTCCAGCCTTGAATCCGATTCGGGTCATCCATGGTCTTTCGCCGACTCCGGCAGGTCATCGATCGATCGAGGTGGTATAAATATGCGTCTAGAGGCGCCTGTTTTTTCATCAATCTCGCAGGACGCCTTTTGGCAACTCAGAGACGCTAGCATGGCCCCGCTTTCCTGTTGGAGGAAGAAGAAGACGAAGACGGTTTCCCGGGTGCTGCCGCAGCACGAGGTTGAACGAGTACTTGATTCGGAAGTGCGACCCCTTCGCCGAGCCTGTTCGAACGGGATCCGGAAAAGTTCGCCTTGTTGAAGAGAGACGAGAAAATCCTTCTGCTCAAACGGGCGAAGATGAGGCGAGAGTATGAGGAGAAAGGCTACGTCATGCTCCAAGGAGATGTCACAGACGACGAGGAGGAAGAACCACGAAGAGAACGGGTGCACGACAAAGAGTATATTTTTCGAGAGTATGTGCACGACAAACAAAACTGGAGTCATGATTCATGAACCACGCGAGCGGCATTCAGAAACTAACTAATCTAGATAGATGAACTACGTGCGTACATCTTTTGAGTGTTTTAGGCTTCTTTCCGTTCTATTAATCACTATGTCTTTGAAGGACCGCTGCTTGTTGCAGCAATGTAGCCTATTCTGAAGATTATTCTTTCTACACACTATTGACACAATGTTGCATGAATAATACTACCTCCGATCCGAAAAAAGCGTCGCATGCCATACGTACCAGTTATACTAAAATGCTGATCTCAATTCATAGCACCAGAATCTCTTTTCCTGACGCAACAAGTTCAAACCCAGTGGCCTTGTAGACTTGGAAAATCTAACAATCTCTCTGCTAGAAAAACAATCTGAAGCTGACTACTACAACAATACAGGTAAGAGATGGGGAAAAACGTGAGGATGGCCTTGCTTTAATATCTCCTGGAAGCATATGATAATATCCCGATCTTCTAATCATCTGAGCTTCCCCTTCTTCTTCCTTCCTATTTACGGCCTTGCGACTCATCCTTTTTCCGTTGTTCAAATGGACAGATTAGTCACCGAGCACTGCAATTTAAATTCTCAGTGTTGTAAGTCAAACGTTGCAATAGCATTTGTACTATGCGTTGCTACAGGATCATAAAGATGTAACAGCAAATAGATAATCATATTTTTCGATCTCGCATTCAAAGATTTTTGGTTTAAGGCAACATATGTACATGCCAATATTTTCATGTCTAAAAAAAATGAGAAAGGTGCTATTTGGACCCTAAAACAGTATCTTTATGTGGAACTGAACCTGACCCCTTAAAAAACTTGAACTGAACCTGATACACGGCGTTTAGGTTCCAAAAGTTTTACCTGATAGTGTTTCCTTTACTACCTCACCTCTCAAAAAGCATGTCAACAATATAATCTCGAAAACTTAAATCTATGCAAACAATAATACTACATGAACAGATAAGATTCATATGTTATAACCTACACGTGTAGTTCTCCATAAACCAGTACATGAACAGAAGAGATACGTGACAAATTAATCATGTTAGCAAAATATTGGTCTACCGAGTAAAGTCCTAGATATGCAGTAGTACTTCAGCCAATAACTAAATTAATCATGTGAAAGCAAAATATTGATCAACTCATGTAAATGTAAAGTAGTCCAGACTAACCCTGCTGACATACAAAATAGACTCATAAACAAAATATAGTGTTGAAACAACATGTTTCGGCCAACTCAGTAGCATGTTACAATGTGTTCATCTAAACTATTCATAAAAAATATACGCTATAAATCTGATGTGTTCATTTATAATGACTCTCCAGAGTATAATCTTGTGTATTCGTTGCCTAGTAGTTAAGATAGCACACATAGATATTCTCCTTAAGGCTATGCTGCTACATGATGTATGCAGCAAGTAAACTGATGAAGAAAAATGACTTCAGATCTGCATGGTTGATTTTCAAATACCAAATGAGCCGAACTGCAAAACTTAGACGACATACATATGGTCACATCAGCTTTTATAGTACAGAAGATTCTTTGATTGCCATAAGACGCACATCCAAAGTTTTTTGCATAAAGAAAAACTTACTGGCTGGGGGAGGAACGTGGGAGTTGGCTTAGCGAACTGAAGAGGTATCGGTTTATAGAACGGCACCAAATGTTGGATGGGCGTCGCTGAGAAGTAGTACGGCGACATATAGATGTGCTGTTCTGGAGGCAGTGTCGGCACCAATTCAGCGGGCTGCGCAGTATCGTAGTGCGGTGATAAGTGATGGGCAGGCGGCAACGGAAGGAGTGGCGGGCTTTGAAACAACTGGAAAGCTTCCTCCAGTTTCTCCCATGATCCGTCCTTCAAGAATATAAAAGCTCGTCACATTGGTACAAACAACGATTCAGGGAAAGGAAGGTTCTACAAATTGAGAGCAGCGAACAAATGAGCTTAGAATTTAGTTTGTACCTTGTCGTTCGAATGCATTGGATTTGCATGGGCAATGATTCCTTCAACACTCCAGTTTGACACGGATTGAATTGGCGACGTGTGAGGAAACAGAATCTCCACAAGCTCCCATCTTCCACAGTTTGCAGCTATTTCTATTGGTGTTATACCTCCCTGTTATGCACAAAAAGAAGAAAATCATGATATATCAATTAGCATGTTAAAAGGAACAATGGATACACTAAAGCAGCTATCATAATGGCATTCCCTCATGCTTCAAGAGTTAGCAACAGAACATCATACTGGTTTCAGTTTAAAAGTGCAGGTAAGAAAAACAAGTACTCCAGCAGGGATCAAAAACTTTTTAACAATGGATACACTAAAGCAGCTATTATAATGGCATTCCCTCATGCTGCAAGAGTTAGCAACAGAACATCATATTGGTTTCAGTTTAAAAGTGCAGGTAAGAAAAACAAGTAGTAGGGATAAAAAACTTACATGGTTGATTGTAATATTGGCATCTGCCCCCAACTCCAACAAGTAATTGACGCATTCAGATAAGCCTTTGCTGGTGGCTATCACCAATGCAGTGTCAGGATATGCGTAATTCAAAACAGCACCAGCCTGTGGGCGTGAATAATGTAAATATTTGACACAAAATTCGAAAGCTCAGTAAAAATCCCCATTTGGATAATAGCAGACCTTGACAAGTAGCTTCATGCACTTCATAGCAGCAGACTCGCTAACACTTGTGGCGCCAAAAACTGCAGCAACCATGGGTGTTCCTAAATCTGCAGAAACCCTGTTTGGCTACAGGTATTTACAGAAAGAAGTCACTTGCCATGAAAAGAAAAATAATTTCACACAGAGCAGATATCTAGAGATGCTCCTCACGTCCAAAACATTACATAACTTACATCTGCATTGTTCTGTAATAAAATCTGCATGATGACAGACTTCCCATGGACGCAGCTATATGAATTGGAGTACCTTCAGAAGAGGATGCATTGACACTTGCTCCTTTAGAGATCAGCAGTCTTACCAGTCCTTCGTCACCTAGGAAAAATGGAAAGTAAGGAGTTGCATTAATTACAATGCATAATAATAAATTTTCCATACATTATAATACTAGAAAAATAAACCATCATACATCTGCATTATATTAATGAAGTGGTGTGAAACCATGAACTGAAAAAATCTTAATGCTAGAGTTCTTTTCATGGATGAACACTCCATAGAAATTCCAGACCTTGATTCCTCTATCATGTATCATAATCAAGATATAATGAGGATGCATATCTATTACAAATTCAGTTTAGCTGTTGATTTTTCACCATTGAAGACACTCCATAGCTTGCCCACATGAAGTTCAAGCGAATTTTAAAGTTGCCATCTTAAAATTTAAGAAGAGTATATTGGATTACCAAACTGGACTCAGTGATCAAGATACAAGAACATCCCAATCTTTACTAGCAATTCATGGCAAATAATAGTAAAAGAGAAGTTATCATCCACGATCCATGCCATAACGGAGCTAGAATTTTATTTTTACCCCACGAAAGCATGAATAAGTAAAGATAACATTTCTTAAAGGGAAAATGAACACAAAATAATGTCAGACAGAAAGTTTAAACACAATGGCCACAAAGATGAAACTTATCAGCATCAAAGCCATTATATAAGAAAGTATAGACCAGCAGAAATCAATCAGGCAATAAAAAACATCAGGCAAGAACAGCAACCTTCGTGTACTGATATGTAACTATGTATATGCAGAATCTCTTGATAAGAAGAGAATTAACAAGCAGGGTCATATATAAAAGGTGAATAGCTGACCTTGCTTTGTAGCGTAGTGCAGAGGAGTACAACCTATGATGTCTTCCTTATTTGGATCAGCTCCTTTGTCAAGGAAATACCTCGCAACAATTGATTTACCACGCAGCACAGCACAAGACAGAGGAGTTATGCCTGTCATGCGTGTAACAAACAAGTAGTTACACCCAGATTACATACATCTTGCCAGACTATCACAACATAATGTGAGGCATAAAATTCTAGAATTGCATCATAGTTAGTACCAGGCCGCAACTCCAACTTCAACAAATGACAATACAACACCAGCACAATATATGTATATTTCATATGGTGTATTTTTCCATCAGTTATTTACAAGAAAAGCATATTGGGTGCAACATTAAAAGCAGAACCTATCTGGACAAGGTACTATTATTAACAATACGAAATATCACTGAAGAATTGAAATACATGGGATTTCTAAATCATTTACCATTACAAAGTGACCTGAGAAAAAGCATATATACTAGAGTTCTTTGCGGGCCAAAAACCACATTATGTAGAGTAATAAGACAGCGTAATAACGAGGCAATAAAGGGAGAAATTGTGTAAGCAAAAGAAACACAACATAGGAAGAAATCAGTACTGCATATGATAAGCAATGAGCCCACATGAACGGTGTTTGCTAATTCCTATTACAGCATGTCAACACTACACCAATATAGCGTTTAATATATCACTTGACTACTTGAGAAAGCATGCACATACCAGAATCATTGTTGAGCACATCATTAATGTCAAACCCAAGATCCTCAACCAAGTACTTGCATGTGTCCAACGTATCCATGTTTGCCGCCTCATGCAGTGGCCCGAATTTATCAATGTCCTCATAGTCTGTCAGAGCAGTATCACTCCCAGCCACGATCCCTTGAAAACCCAAATTCCAAATAAACCACGATAAGGCACAAACTTTAGTCCAATTGACAACTTCAACTCGTTGTTAAGTGATATCAAAGCGCTCAAGAAACAAGAGAAATTGACGTCCACCAAAATCACAAGATGGCACTACCTATTGACTGAACAATGGAAGGCGTCAACCGAAATAATAACACAACCGAACAAGCAGAATCAAGTAAGGTACTAAGGTGCGTATACAGCAATTGATATGCCAAGAAGTAACACAGAGAAACCACTAGGGTCGCAGTATTAGTAGATTCCAATAATAACGTCCTGAGGACGCAGGCAGAGAGCTCTAAATTAAAAGATGCAACTTCTCTTACACAAAGAGCTAGAACCAAAGCCCTGGAGGAAAAAAGGCGATGTCCTTTCAGAAGGGGCGGAAGAAGAGCGGGGAATCTCACTGATGATGTCTCGCTCGGGGACGACGTCCGACGACTCGATCAAGCGCTTCATCGACTTCTTCTGCTCGGCATCTGAAAGCAGAAGTAAGGAACAACAGACCAGCAGTTAGCGACCTCCGCTCCGACGGATCGGAGTACAAAATAGGAAGGGAGGAGTAGAAAAACGACGGATCCGAGCCCTGGACGTACCCAGTCGGAGCACCCAGAGCTGGGCGGCGACGTAGCGCCAGCCCGGAGTGAAGTCCTCGGTGCTCCCCGGAACAAATCCGCCCCCACACCCCGGTCGGCCGCCATCGCCGCCGACGGCGACGCGGCGCTTTCCCCTCGCCATCTAGAATACCCTAGAACTACAAGAGACTGTGGGTGGCCGGGTGGGATGGGGTTTGGACTGTGGGTTGCTTCTGGTGGAAGAAGGAAGGCTTGGGAATTGGGATGGGAGGAGAGGGGGCGGGAAGAGAGGGAGAGAGATTGACACAGAAAGGCGGGGTTTGGGTGATCGGGCTACACGTGTCGGCACGGACGGACGAGATCGAGCGGTCAGCAGTTGGGGAAGGGTCGTGGCTATGCGGACCACAGCAAACAAACCGACACGGCGACAATATTTTGTTCTTAGACACCGCTTGGATGACACGCATGTTTCAAAAAGAAAGCATCCAAAGCACTGGTAGCCGAGTTTTGGAGCAAATAATCGCGTGCAAGCTCAACTTGCTACATAAACACAATGAGGTGCCATGTCAGCATTATCCAACGAATCACGATCGCATTCAACAACGCACATCACTCAGTTACCGTTTTGGTGAAAACATCAAGACGAGTCTCGTTCTTGGGTGAGCGCGGGGTCCGGGGTCTCGCACATCTTATACCCAAGTTTAGCTCGTTGGGTTGAGTTGTATGGTGTGGGGTGGCCTCTATAAAGGCTTGTAAATAATTCTTTTATCTATAAATGCATCGAAACGCAAAGCTTTTTGCGTTTTCGCAGGGATAGAATGCCAGCGTTATCCCCTCCAAGAACCAGTTTAGATGATGCACGCAATTCTGAGGTTAAAATTTGACCGACGAAACGTGTATTTGTAGTATATCACAAATATTATACCATTGAATTTGTATTTGAATAAAAAAATAACGGTATAATTTTAATGACATGTAACTCATATAACTCATGTCTATTGTGTCTAACTAATGATCAAAGTTAAATCACGAAAACAAGCACGCCAAGTATATAGGGAAGGAGGGAGTACATCACTCAAACGTGTTTTGGGTGTCAAGTTTGTATCTCTTGAGTTGTGCACTGAAGTGTTCATTTCCACCGATTTTGTGGACAAATAGTGTATTTCACTCTATTGGAAATACGTGGTTAGGATTAACTTATGTACACATTCCCACCAGATTTCGGTATTGTAGTACGCCACAAATATTTCGCTGAATTGTGTTGCGGTGTCTTATTACTCTACATAATGTAGTTTTTGTAGTAATATTTGTGGCGTATTATAATATTTAACTTATAATATTTCGTGGCGTAATATTACGCCACGAAATGTGTATTGTAGTACGCCACAAATATTATACCATTAAATTTGTATTTGAATAATAACGGGTGTACTTTTTATGACAAATAACTCTAACCGATGTTCATTGGTCTAAACTAATGATCGAAGTTAAATCATGAAAAATGAGCACGTCATGTAAATAAGGAAGGATGTAGTACATCACTTAAACGTGTTTAGGATGCCAAATTTGTATTTCTTGAGTTTGTGAACTCAATGTTCATTTCCACCGGATTTGTGGATAAATAGTGTATTTCACTCTTGGAAATCTAAAATACGTTTTTTTTTCGAAATGGGGGTGTATCTTGGGCCTCATAATTGAACCGATGCACACAGCCTAAAATCTTACACATTTCCACCAGAGCTCAGTTGGTTGTTGCTGGATTGTCTGTGGTGTACTTATATTACGAGTTGAATATTAGCCAAAAAGAACCGGGTGGGACAAATGGGATCTCATGATAATCCACCACAGTGTCAAAACACAGACATGAATAGTACGTTTTGAGGTGAAATCCAAATAGCATATTTAAAAAACAATCTCATTTTAACAAGTGTATCGTACAACGGTTAGGGTCAAAACTGGGTAGGAGTTGAGGTGACACATGCGGTAGACCCTAAACCATCACCATGGCAATAGAGCGGCAACAATGCCGATGATCAGATCTGAGTAGGAGTTGAGGTGACACTTTAAGAATTATTTAGAACTCAAATATGCATTTTCATACAAGTATGACTAACTTTGACATTCGGAAATTTTCTGAACCTCTGGTGTAATTTATTCCAACATCGGATGGTCAGGAGATACACGACGTACGAACTGGTACAAGAAATGGTTTTAGGAGCGAGACGCGACCGGGGTGATCGTAAAACCCATCTAGGTCGGCCCCCTCGCCGGCAACGCCGTTGGTCCATATCGCCTCCGCTGGACTTGGCGCCTTAGAGGTGTGGCGGACCACGGCCCCTCGTCGGCGGGATGGTTCCCGTCCTTTGTTTAGCCCATTTTTCAGTGTATTCTTTCGAATGGTGAGACGACGGATACATCCAGATGTCAGAATAAGGTACTCCCGCCCTATCCGCGCTCTGGTGGAGTGTCTAGCGCCCGCGGAGGATGGGTGGAGTTGTGTGTCCGGCAAATCTCGTTTTTGTGATCGTTGGTGTGGTTTTAGGTCTGGCTCTTCCGATTTATGAGTCTCATCTTTCGGAAATGGTTGCTGCTCTGGTGCGTTGGTTCTTTGTGGACTTAGCACGACAATTTCCCATTTTTCTACCTAAACAAGCTCTATTACGACTAGTTTTGCCCGGTTCCGATGATGGAGGGGCGAGAACGGCGGCGCGCCTTCGGCTGGTGCATAGTCTTAACTAGGTAGTTCAAGGAAATTATTTGTATTTTTTTATTAATTTTTGGTCTATTTATTCCTTGGAGTACTATGGATGATTATCAATAAACCTCACGAGAGATAACTGAACTTAACTGAATATTGCATTTCTACAAACAGCTATTGGGGTCTGTCTGACTATACGCCCCAAACCCCATTTCTGCTTCGCGGCGCCGCCATTCTCCCCCGCCGTACTCCTGCCTGCTCCTCCATCTCCCGCTCCGGCCGGCCGGTCTACCGCATCAGCGGCGTCGAAGTCGACTTCCCCTTCGACACCTACGACTGCCAGATAACTACATGGATAGTGTCCTCCAGTCCCTGCAGGAGGTAACTGCCCAATCCCCTCTCCCCCCAAACCCCCAGCATCAAACCATACCCTGCGCCGCCGACTCTTCAATCTGTTCTTTTTGGCGTTTCGACTGGATCGCCTGGGGTTCTACGGCGTGCGCGTGTACGAGTGGAACGTGTCCATGCACGCTGCCTTCAAGGCCGAGCTCCGCGGCCTCCCCACGGCGGCCTCGCGCTCTCGCGTCGGTTCGTCGCCGGCAGAGGCTGGTAGGAGCAGTGGCGTGAACTAAGTGGCGACGACGTGTGCGCGCGCTACACGACGCCGACGAAAGCTGGCAGGAGTAGTGGCGTGACCTCGGTGGCGTCGACGACGTGCGCGCGTCACACGACGCCGGGGAACTCGTCCGCGTGCTGGAGGATTGCGAGCCGCTGGGCCAGACCTCAAACCGTGCGACCGTGCGGCGACATGCAGTTTGTCCCATGCTACAGGTGCTACGACAGCTGCAGGGTGTTCACCGAAGACAAGGATGACTACGTCATCGGCGCGTTCCAGGACTACCACGATTGCAACCCAGGAGGGCTGGGTTGGCCGGCCGGTGGCTGGCTCACCCGAAGAAATGGGCGGCGACTGCGGTATAATTTTTTTTAGGGCCACGTCAGCCTAAATAGTCAACGTCAGCAAAACCGTCTCATTTTGCTCAAAACCGCCCAAATTTGACAAAAGCACTAGCAGGGGTTATTTATCCGATATTGTACATTTGAAATCATCCGATTTTCATCCGGTTATTTATCCGATATTGTACATTTGAAATCATCCGATTTTCATCCGGTTTTCAAGTTCAGGATGAATGTTGTCGGTGACATTTGGGAGTGAAAAATATATTTAATCCAAAATAAAATTGGCCCGGGCGGCGGGGCGCAAGCCCAGGCCTGGCCCAACTCGCCCGCGGACCGAATCCAACTGGCCTTCCTTTGTTTCGGCTTCGCTCCCTCAGTCCCTCGTCTCCTGCTAGCGTTACGCGACCCCGATCGAACCAGGAGCTGTGAACGCGCCGCCACGGCGCCACCCGTCGCCCAGCTCCTCCCCAGCCTGCTGCCCCTGCCACCGACGGCTTGCCACGTCCGTGCCCCGGTCTCCACATACCCCGGCTAGTCCGCATCTCTTCCACACGGCGCCGCCCCTGTCGCTGGCCTGCCTTGCCTGACCACCGCCTCCTGGCTCCGGCACCGGCATAACCGGGTAGGAGCTAAACGATTCTTTATTAGAACTCAAATATGCATTTTCATTCAGTTATGACTAATTTTGACATCCCTGTATTTTTCTAAACCACCGGTGTATTTGTATTCTAACATCGAATCGTCACGAGATAACTGAACTTAACTGAATATTGCATTTCTTCAAACAGCTATTGGGGTCTGACTATACGCCCCAAACCCCATTTCTGTTTTCGCGGCGCCGCCATCCTCCCTCCCGCCCGCTCCTCCATCTCCCGCTCCGGCCGCCGCAATGCCGGTCTACCGCATCCGCGGCGTCGAAGTCGACTTCCCATTCGACGCCTACGACTGCCAGATAACCTACATGGATCGTGTCCTCCAGTCCCTGCAGGAGGTAACTGCCCAATCCCCTCTCCCCAAACCCCCAGCGTCAAACCCTACCCTGCGCCGCCGACTCTTCAATCTGTTCTTTTTGGCTCATTTCGACTGCATCGCCTGATCGATGTACAGGGTAAGAACGCGCTGCTGGAGAGCCCGACGGGGACGGGGAAGACGCTCTGCCTGCTCTGCTCTACGCTCGCCTGGCGGCGGACCTTCGGGGAGTTTCTGCGAGGCGGCGGAGGGGGCGGGGGCGGGGGAGCCAGCCAGCCATCAGGAAGCCAGCAGTCGGGGGCCTCTGCGACCCCTATGTCGCCGTATCCCGTGATTATCTATGCCTCCCGGACTCATAGCCAGCTCCGGCAGGTCATCAAGGAGCTCAAGGCCACCAGCTACAGGTCAATAACATGACGTCTTATCAATTACATTCATCCACCAACCCTTTTTTCTTATTGGAGGGCTAATTGTTTCGAGACGTATGCTGTTTAGTAACTTTTTTTTGAGAAGAGGCCTGACGGCCCAGTTTTTTTATGCTGTTTAGTAACTTATCAAGAATGTCTCTTGTCGAGGTCTGGAGATGAGCTGCAGTTACGGTTTGGACTGAATCTCGTAGCCCCTTCAGTGCCGGTAGTTAATTTTTGTGTGGAACATTTCACAGGCCGAAAATGGCAGTGCTGGGCTCCCGTGAGCAGATGTGCATCCATGAGGAAGTGAGCAAACTCCGGGGAAAAGCACAGAACAATGGATGCCACTACCTCTGCAAGAAGCGCAGGTGTCGTCATAACAACATTGTCACTGGTAAGCGCGACTGCATCCTCTTGCTATATACGTCCTTAAAATTGGCTCTACCCACAAAAATAAACAGCAGCGATGAAAGCTCGCAACCCTGATTCCGAGCTTTTTATTTTGTTCATGGTGTGTTTCTGTAATTGCCACAGTATATTACTTGATCTTGATGCATGTAACTACCAATCTATAGCTTGATGCATGTAATTGCCCTTCAAGGCAGATGTTATGTTATGTTGGTCGGATATTATGTCTTAATACACATGAGCACCATTTCTTACAGAATACATGAGAAACAACAGTGAGCTTGGAACTGAGCCTTTTGATATTGAAGACTTGGTTAATATTGGGAGAACTAAGGGCCCGTAAGTTTTATATTTCACTGTTGCACCTGACATGTGTACATGTTTTCCAGATTGACATCTGCAATTTTTTTCCAATGTAGGTGCCCATATTACATCTCCAGGGAACTTTCCAAGTCTGTTGATATTTTATTTGCTCCTTATAACTATCTTATTGATCCAGGAAATCGGCGTTCCTTAACTGGCATACCATGGGACAATGCAGTACTTATATTTGATGAAGCACACAACCTGGTAGGGAAATAGCGCAGAATATCTTTTTGACTTAGTAATTGAACTCTCTCTCAATGCACTTTAGCGAAGTCAAGAACCAACCTACAACAACATATATTTCTTGTAGTATATACCTGTTTTGTTTTGAATTTGCATTAACTTTTTTATGCAGGAGAGTATATGTGCGGATGCTGCCTCTTTTGACTTGCTTCCCAGTAACCTCACTTCTTGCATTGCGGAAGCTCAAGAGTGTATCCAACTGTGTTCATTCAAGAGGTCAATTGAAAATTCTGCGGATAAACAATTTGATCCAGAAAACTATGCTATCCTCAAAGGTTTCCTAAAGTTCTCACATCATTTACCTTTCAATTTGATGATTGTGGAAGTGAGTTTTCTCATGTTATAGTGGACCTCCTTTTCCAGCTCTTTTAATGGCACTTGAAAAAAAAATCAGTGAGTTGGTAATTGAATCCAAGGAGCTAGGTTACACACAACCTGGGATTTACATGTACGAGTTCCTCTCTGAACTGAATATTACGTCTGAAACATCCAAAAAACTAATTGAGACTATTGATAGCGCTTCTTTACTACTCGAGGAAGGTATTGTCTTTTCTGTCCTTCCTTTTTCCTTCTTAATGCACTTAATCTTCTTGACGGATTGGTTAACATCAAATCTTTCAATCTTTCTAGAGTCTTGCTGTGTTATGTAAAGTAGCTGAGCTCTGATATTTTTCCTACATATTCAGGAAATTCCGGTGAAACTAAAGCTGGTGTTAAGTCAAAGTCCACAGTGTCTAGATTGGAAACAATTAGAGACATGCTTGACATAATTTTTAGGGGCGGTAGTCAAAACCATGCAAAATATTATCGTGTAAGTTTCTCTACCTTAGATAAGTGCTACTTCTCTCGTCTTTATTATTGGTCGATGAGTCATACACATCCAATATATGTATGATATATATGTATGATATGATATATGGATGTCTTCTAGTATGAATTCCTCTCTTAGTCTTGTCATCCAACCTATTTTCATGCTTTGCAGTCTAAGCTTGAGTACTTTATTGGAAATTGTGTACCCTTACACCAGATTAAAATATTTATTTCCAGTTTCACGTGAACGAATCTCGACAAACATCTGGTGACTCGTTGCAAGTTTTCGGTAAGTACAGAGTGTACCTATAATTTATACCATGTATGTACATTATTTTATATCTGGTTTCATTTTGGCATGGCTCCATGAGACAGTGACTCATAATCATATCTGGTATTCAATACGTTCATCTGATTTTTTATTGCTGTCACTTATCTGTTCCATTTTTATGACATATCTGCAACGGAAGCATAATTATAATACCTTTATCTAATTAATTAATGGTGGTGGAAGTAGCAGAATCTGCCATGAAGTTCTACCAAAGCTTGTCTGTCACTCGCTTAGTTCTAAGCTGCGTGCATACCTTGGTTGACTGCAGAAACAGTTCCGTATATTTTGTAATCATAGAAATACAGAAAAGTACATTTAAGTCATAATATCTTGACTTCAGTTAGTCTCCTCAATAATTAACTGGTTATATTTCCAGCTATCTAAATTTTCATGTATTTGCAGGTAAGGCTTCAAGGACTCTTAGTTGGTGGTGTTTTAACCCAGGGCTTGCTATGGAGGAATTTCTGAAGCTGGGTGTACGCTCCATTATATTAACATCAGGAACTTTATCTCCCTTAGAGTCACTTGCCATGGAATTAAACCTGTAAGTAAAACTCCAGTTTAATTCTACTTTACTTAGTATCGTCTCGAAGCTTTGCTTTTATGTTTATTCTCTATTTGATGCCGAAGAATATGTTTCTATGAACCCAGTGAGTTTCCAGTCAGGCTAGAGAATCCTCATGTCATTTCTTCAGATCAAATCTGGGTTGGAGTTGTGCCTGTGGGGCCTTCAGGGCATCCACTTAATTCTTCTTATCGGACACGAGACTGAAAAATACAAACAAGAATTGGGTACTGTTATAGGTAGGCAGTTCTAACACTATGCAGCTGTCTGTATTTTGATTATCTTTTGTACGCATTTGATGTATGTGCTTGTTTTGCAGTTAATTTCGCCCGTATTGTGCCAGATGGACTTCTTGTTTTCTTTCCTTCATATTCTATGATGGACAAGTGTATCGACTACTGGAAAAACAGGGTTTGTGTCAATGCCATGAGATATTCCCAATCATTTATGGTATTCGTCCTTGAGCATTTTGAATCCATTGCAGAACCATGAACATTCAGTGGATGAGAACACAATTTGGCAGAGAATGTGCAAGTACAAGCAGCCAGTTATAGAGCCTAGACAGTCATCAAACTTTCCAAATGCAATTGAGGTTATGCGATCATTTATTAGTTTCCATTTGAACTCCAAACTCTTTGTTGGCTCATACAACTCTACACCATTTGATTTGCAGGACTATGCAGCCAAACTACGTGATTGTTCTACTTCTGGGGCAATTTTTTTTGCAGTTTGCCGCGGCAAAGTTTGTTCTTCATTCTAACAGCTCCTCTTGTTTTCTATTTTAGCTTCCAGTGAAATCTTGATTTCAGTTTTCTTCTTTTGCCAAAAGCTTCATGTTTCTTTTTGTTAAATGATTTTTTCCTGAGTCTGACTGTGCTATTTTTTTGTGGTAGTCTGACTGTGTTATTATATATTATAAATTGATAATTCTTATGCTTAGTCATTTTCTGTGTGTCAGAAGACAATTTTTGTAAGGGTTCAGTGACAAATAAAGAATGCTGTAGTGCTAATGAAGCTGTATGATTGTAGGGCCATAGTTTTATGAATGATGTAATCCTGTACTAAAACAGGACTGTGAATAGGTAATGCCTATTCGTGTACCTAGAGTATGCCTAAGCTGAGAAAGCCGTTCAACTGTAGCGCTATAGTTAAGCAATCAAACAGTTACCGGAAAGGTGGATGTATTGTTACATTAGGGTGCACATTTCAAAGTGTAGTTGTTTTGCTAAACCTTAAAGATTGCACATCCATTATTTATGAATTTTGTACTTTCGCAGGTTAGTGAGGGCCTTGATTTTGCTGACCGTGCTGGGAGAGCTGTAATAGTTACTGGAATGCCCTTCTCCACC
Source organism: Poa pratensis (assembly GCA_947311845.1). Lineage (NCBI taxonomy): Eukaryota > Viridiplantae > Streptophyta > Magnoliopsida > Poales > Poaceae > Poa > Poa pratensis. The sequence continues at coordinate 4,972,679 of CAMZMU010000061.1, read as the reverse complement.
CCAACTGATCCTAAGGTTTTCTTTGTTTTGTTTTTCCCATACATATCATTTTTTTTGCAGGGATTCCCATCCTTATCCTAGTTTAGTAAGAGGGGATTACAAGTGGAACTCTGTTTTATTAAAAAAAACATGACATGCTATTGCCGCATTATTTACTGTGCGTCCTGTTGCCATCTCACAACCTTGTCTTTTCGTTTCCCACTGACAATTCTCTAGCTGCCAGTCGTTTTTGGAAAACTTAAATTGGTGGTTCTATCCCCATTTCTTGCCAGGCAAAATATGTTATGTTCCCCAACTTTTCAACCTATACAAGCTTTTTACACCTCGTACAGAAATATTTGTTTCGTATCCTGCCCTACGAACACATTAACATGATGCGGAAAACGTTCATTTTTCTGTGCAAAGACAGAAAAACCCAATCAAGTTTCCGAAATACACACCTCAAGTGTGTTTTGTATTACTCATAAAGAGCAATTTTATTATCCTTTATTGCTCTAGTAAACCTTACAATTTTCAACTTGTGGTTATTCCAGGTTCGACTCAAGCGTGAATATTTGGATAATCGGAATAAGGAGAAGTCGGCAACACCATCTAATAAAAAACCAAAGGTTAATATTTCTGTGCTACTTTTAACTACTTATGGTCGATTCTCTTAACTTATTTTATGAATGAATCTGTTATAACCACAGTAAGTTTCATGTCTTCTCCACCTTTTTTGGTTGTGGTATGTACTTTATGCTTCCAATCCTTTTGTTTTTCTTTGTCTTTTTTTTGGATCCGGGATGTGCTCACCGGTAACCAGCAAGGGCTGGCATGTGTCTCCTAGTATCCCATTTGATTTTGATTCGTCTTGGGGGAGATGCCTTTATTCAGTTTCTCCACCTTGTGGGGCAGCACCGTCGAAGCATATGCTCTGGATTTGAATCTCCCTTTCTCTCCAATGCCAGCCAACACAAGTTCCCAGGCAATTATTAAGGTCACAGTTTCTTCAATTGTCTCACTGGCGAAATCCATTTTCAAGCCACATGCATCACTCTAACATTGGCGGTGAAGTCCATCCTCGATTGTGGGTCTATACAAGCTCCATAACAAGGGAGGGCATGAGCAAGGGACCTCAAGCCCTGACAATACCACTATGGCTGCCTCAAGAAGCCACCTGAAACTGCTCGCTTTCCAGTTTTTGTCATTCTACATCAATATTCAAGGGCTTGCAGAAGTTCATCTTCAGTATCTATCTGGTCGAACGTGCTTCCCGTTTTTTGCTTTTGGGTCTGATATGGGACCTTTCGAATAAATCGGGGGTAGAGGACTAGAGGTTATCAACTTCTCTGATCTTATCCATGATTAGTCAAAGTCCCAGCTACACCGTCTTTTCTGTTGCATTGTACTCAGCCTCTTGGGCTTGAACCTTCCTATCTGCCTTTTTAATACATCAAGACACTAATCTTTTCCTTTCCTTGGAAAAAATGGGAACTTGAAATAAAGTTATTTTTATGCATACAACGTAATTCCATCCCTCTGCTTCCATACCCTTTTTAACGACTCTTGGCCATTTTGTAGGTTTTGACAGGAGAGGAGTGGTATGTACAACAAGCAGCAAGGGCTGTCAATCAGGCCGTTGGACGTCATCAGACATCGCCATGACTACGGAGCAATTATTTATTGTGACGAAAGGTCTAAATCTAATCATAACGTTCTTGCAAGGAGTATGTGCATAAATTTCTCTAGATGTCCCAGTGGGATAACGCCACAATAGAATGTTTTGTTTTCCGTTTTTCTTTTACTCTGCATCTTCTCTGCTCTACATATATGCTGTTTTAGCATTCCAGTAAGTATATTCTTTTTATTTGGCCAGGAAACAATAGAAAAAGCCCTACGGCAATTTTTCTATTTTTATATAGAAGTGACAGCATATTTACAAAGGGCCAGGCCCTAGCCCTTTGCAAGTATATATTTTTTTGCCGGGAAACAGTAGGGAAGCCTACATTAATTTTCTTATTTATATCTAACAGTTACAACATATATTAAAGAAAGCTTAACCAGCCTCAGCGAGGTTGTGTAAGCTGAGATTTGACAATGAGAAATGAGCCAATGCCCCTTGTCAAGGAGACAATCCACCTAGCATTACAAGACACTCTTAATAATTCTTCGAATAATGCTTAAAAAGGATCAACACCTAGAAATATCAAGATGTTTTCTGCTCTTCTGTTATATAAGGTCAAAGCTAACATATAAAATTTTAAGGATCACATGGTTACACCAAATGGATTTTTTACTTTATCCTCATGTGATCAGAATCTATTTCAATCAATGTTTTTAAGATCTATCCTTCTGAATTAAGTGAGCTTCTTGCACATGACTAACAGGTTTGTGTGGTCAAATTACCAATCCCAGATGTCCTATTGGCTCAAACCTTATATAAAGGTATGCTTGTTGATTCTATCCTACTTCTTTGAGATATCTCTACTAATTTTTTTCCTGCAGTGCTACTCAAAGTACGGGGAAGTAGTTCAAACGTTAACAAGATTTTTCAAGAATAAAGTTTCTTTAGACCCTTTGGAGCCAAAGGAGATGGATTGTAATGGTAAGGATCCTGTTTCGAATCTTGAGATGAAACTCTTTGTTTGCTTTTGTCATCCTTTTAATGCGAGTTGACATCCGCTTAAGTATTTAAATTGATTGTTATGGCAACAATTGTTCTGGTTTAAACTTTGAAGCATGCTAAACATGGGGCTTAAATGGTGATTGGCACATTTATATATTTCATGTTGACTCTCCTTATTGGAGTTCTAGCTATTTTTTTAATATTAATTGGTGAAAATTTTCATCCGGGGTACATCAGTAAGAGTTCTGTACTAGTTAATTACCCTGACAAACTATAGCTGGCAGCCCAGATAAGTTAGTATCAGTGCAATCAATTGTGTGTCATAGATATAAGAACCCAGGGATATTTGAGTAAATTTCAGAAGGTTTAATGGTCATTTCAACTCAGAAAATCCGACCCTCCAGTTACTAGTTCTCACCTAAGCTTAACATGCCAGTCCCAGTTGCAGTGCTGGTGGATGAGCAGTTTGCCATAGTTTTATTTTTGTCAGAGTGCCAAGGTGGTTAGGCCAGCAGTACAGAGTGGTGCTGCAGGTGGGACCACTATGTTAGCTTGGGCTATAAATTAACCGAGCTCGAATGTGTTGAATATGAATAGCAAAAATCTGGAAGAAAGAAAGTACTTGTACACTTTTTAATGTTTGACTCTTGTGTCTATTATAGTTTCTATGCATGGTGCCAATTGCTTGTTTCATACGAAGTCAAGCATTGCATTGTTGGAGTGTTTGCTGTAAAATCATCACTTTTTTCTATGCTTTATGATTCTGTCTATGAACAACACTAATCTGTGCTTAGAATATCTGTTTTAACTGGCTGTTGAATGTTGATTATAGATTGGGCCGAATTGTAGAATGCAACAAGGGAACTGGAAAAGACATTTCTTGCAGCTCTGGTTTATATGCTATGAATAGCTGTGTTTGGGCCTCTTTGATTCGCAGGATTCTAAAAACTTTGTTTGATTCCATCACAGGAAAATCAAATGATTCCTACAATGACGTTTGAGGGCTCCTTTGATTCAAAGGAAAGTTTGAAGGATTTTGATCATTAGGATTTTTTAGTATGTGCGTCGTTTGATTCTTCGTAGGATTAGACCTTAGGATTTTTCCCATAGGATTGCATCACACTATGTTTTGGAGAAAAATTTCCATCCATTCAAACCTCATGTTACAGTTCTTTTGTTTTTCAGAATTCCTGTAGGTTCTAGATCCTGCAGTATTCAACTGGACATGACAGTCTAATCCTGCGTTTTTCCTATTCCTGTGTTTGAGAATCTTGCGAATCAAGAGGCTGGATGTTAGATTTCCTATGAAATGTAGTGCAACGGATTTCTTTGGAAAAAATCCTATGGGATTCAATCCCCTACAAATCAAACAACAACTGGTGGAAAAAATCCTAAGGATTTAAATACTCCAAAGTTCCTGTGAGAATCCTTTGAGTCAAAGAGGCCCTTAATTCCTACACTGTGTTTGTGCTGATCTGCAACATTGATTTGTGCTAATCTGCTATTCTAATGACAATTTCATTTACCACTTAATGATTGCACAAATGCTGTTACATGCAGATACCATATCACCACTTGCAGACAAATGCCCGCCGCAGGAGTTTCTACCTGACTCGGTATGTCTATATCCTTTGCATTCACATTGATGGTCAATATTCAGTTCAATACTTCTGGTTTATAGATGTTATTCTATCTCTTGCTAGCCCGCTCCGGCAGTAAATGAGCACCGGGGAACTACTGTGTCATTAGAGGCAACCACCAGAAGAAATAACTATATGAAGTTTGTCCAAATTACCCCTGCCAATCGTGCTACCCTTTCTATAAAACATGGCTGTTCACCTACTTCACAACTGGTATCCTCAAGAGGCCAACTGTCTCAAGGTTCTCAGGTTGTTGATTTGACTGATAATGCGACCATACATGGGCTTAAGAAGGCTAAAATAGCAGACAATGTCTCTTCACAACCGCAACATAATGTTGAGTCAAGAGCTTTGCCTGGATACCAAGGTGAACAATCTGCACCTCCACCAGAGAGTACTATTAAACAATCATGTGAAAAGAATGAGGCTATTCAGGAAGGATCTGGAGGGCATGGCTCTATTACTGGACCGGCATTCTTAAAACTGGTATGCTGCTTGTGCTTGCTCTCTTTAATTTGATTTTGTTTTTGTGCTTTCGAGAGTAAGTGCTGTCTTGTTAATATGTTTATATTTGCACTCTGTATGTGATTCAATTTGGATATTCTTATTAGGCCCGAGAAAAGCTCAGTACTTCAGAGTACGGAGAGTTTGTTGAATTTATGAAGGCCTTAAAGTCGAAAACCATGCACATCAAAGACTCACTCGAAGCAATAGCGAAACTGTTTTCTTCTCCTGGGCGACTCACACTTCTTGAAGGGTAAAATTACATTTGTAGTCACTGGGGATTTTTGAAAAAATTATTATTCCATTGTATTCTCGATTAGCAGATACCAAAACTATTGCACCTCTGATATGTCTGAAATGTTGTTTCACCTGCTTACAGGTTCAGGGTCTTTGTATCCAAGAATCATCTCCCGTTATATGAGCAGCTTGTTCGAAGATATAGTGTGGCTAATAAATAATGATATCATCTGTTGCATATTTAAAGGCATGTTTCACTCTATCATTCTGATGTTGTTTATTAAACGATAATTGCAGTGTGCATTACCATGTATGCCTAACTATTTGCCAAAAGAATAGTTGTTATGCTTTAGATGCATGTCATTTGTCTTATAATGTGATACTATCTTCGTTCTCAATATATCTTGTTTTGGAGCAGTCAAAAATTTAAAACTCTGATCACTAGTGTGCGGAAAACTATTTAGAGTTGTCACATGAAAATTGCATTGGTAGATTTCTCACCAGAAGTACTTTGATATTGTTGTTTCCCCCTAAATTTTATGATATATAATTAGACAAAGCAATGATCACATGTGTGTTTCTGAGACTGTCAGTGTCCAAATTGTCAAGTAAAAAAGAACAGAGGTAGAATGTTGCTTCTTATTTCTGAAAAAAAAATGATATTGTAGAAATCAATTAAGCTTGTTAAATCTGTGGCAGAATAACAAAAAGAATCATTCTTGTAAAGATCTGCTGACCTTTCAATACAAATGATCTTTGATCATCTTTGTGTCTGGCAATAACTGCAACCCTTCCATGTTTTTTTGTTACTCTGTAAGTTCTCGATGTCATAATGTCACTATGAACTTGTGCCAACATGAGTTAAGTTGTAATTCTCCCCTTACAATATTTTTCTGAAAGAATAAAGGCTATCAAGTTCCTTCCATTAAAATCCGTTTAAAAATTATTTTTAAGTAATCTGTCACATGTTTTTTACTTGTTTATTCATGGTCAGACTAAAGTGAGCACTGCCGGTCCCGATTGATAGGGTTCATAAAATCTTCTGCCTGTGTGGTTCTTGTTTATTGAATACAGACAGCAGATCTTTACCCCTCTGTTTCACTATAACTGTCACTAGCCTCAGGAGTATCTGTTATTAGGCATTTGTCCATTGATAAAATTAAGAGTATAGCTATGCAGTATTTCCATTCTCTATCCATGCTTTAATTATTTGGGAGATGTTAAGTGCCTGTAGCATGTATTTTCATAGAGGTATGAACAATAATCATTTTTATTGAATTCTATCCTTGGCTTGTGCGCATGACTGGTTAAAAACAGACATTTTGAAACAGATGGAGTACTTGGGCATGCTTGATTGCATGCCCCGACTTGCGACACCTAAGTTAGCTTTTTAGTGCTATTCTCTTACAGTTGGGATTTTACCACTTAGTTGGACAAGTTTTTTTTTTAATATCTCAAGCAAGAAAGGGTGGAATTATTTTTACCCTTATTAAATCTTTTCTTAGAGAGCGTTTTGTTCTTAAAATAGGAATAGCATGAGAATCAGGTCTATGTTTAGTATATTTGCATTTGCTATACATCGATATGCTTTTGCATCTCCTACAAATTCCTCAAGAATCTATGACCTAAATGGTTCCTTTCATTGATTACCTTCATTAGTTGATAAGATTATTCTAGTTTCTGACCTTGTTTTGCATCTGCAGATGAAATTGTGGAAAACTTGAACATGTGAAATGCAGCGTGTGCTTCCTATTTTAGAATACCCTTTAGCAGCAAGGCTAAGATTTCCACTAAAATCATGCAATTATCTGATGGGATTACTGACGAAGTGTAAGCTTCTAAAGGTATCTGCAGCTGCTGAAGCGAAGCTTTTGCTCTTCTCAGAACAAAAAGAGTTGTCGAAGCCGATGGAAAGAAGCTCTGAAAGCCGAAACAAACAGAGCTTAGTTGTCCTGATGGTTTTGCTAACTGATCTATATAATTGCTTGGTATAAGAAAGCCGACCTGTCCTGATGGTTTTGCTAACTGATCTATATAATTGCTTGGTATAAGAAAGCCTACCGACACCTGACTCTATAGGTCTCTTCATGCCTGCTAGTCAAGTGCATTGCACATAGTGTGAAGTATGTGTATGGATCATCAACTGTAAATTAAACAATGTAATTATCATGTATTGTGTTTGTTGGAAATAAAATTATGCATGACACTTTCTCGGTAATTTGGTTTCCAGCTTAAGGTGATATGCTGATTTTTTAGATAGTCTTAGTTTGCTTGCTGAACTTATTATTTTGTAATTTGGTAGCCAGAAAATAGTAATCGAGAGGTTAACTCCATTTTTTTTTGGACAAACTATATATAACCTACCATAACGTACCTAAATCTTAAAAATATTGAGGTGTACATGTTTCTTTTAGGTAAGAATTGAGGTTACACTACGTGGCCTGGTACAGTAGCAACACAATTTTTCAATCTAGGTGTCCTCATTCCTAACCTTTCCTACACCTATCGCTCTTGTCAGCCCAGTGCGGTTTTCCAGGTGCTGGATTATCCTTGTGGGTTCCAGCAGTGAGGTCAGCGAAAGCCTTGAGAATGTACTTGTGCACACCACGATCGTTGAGCTGGAGGTAGTAGAGGAGTAGCTCCTCCAAGAAGTCCCAGTCCAACGACTGCAATTCCTGGCCATGGTGCATCCGTATCATGTCTTGCATTGATCTCCGGAAGTCCGTGTAAGGGTCCATGGAGAATAGCACTACGGCCGTGTTGCTGCCGCTGTCATCTCCTGCTCCGGCTTCTCCCATGTCTCCGGCGTCTCCCGTGACTGAATCCGACAACGATGATGTTTCAGTTTCAGCAGTTGGCTCGACGAGGGACGTGGATGTCCCCGGTGATGATGAGAGGCACATGTTCTCGTCGCGGTCGTGTATGTAGAGAGACCGGAAGTTGTCGAAGAGGAAGCGGTCGACGTCGGAGAGCGTCGCGGCGTGGCCGTTGCCTCTGTTGTTGTGGTTGTCAGCGGCGGCCTGGTCGATGTCCAGCGACGGGGTCCGCGGGAACCTGCACGTGGAGAGGAGCCGCCTGCTGGCGATGTTTGCTGGAATGGCTGAGCTTGGGATGTGAATCGGAGGGATCTTCTTGAGCTTCCTGGAAATGCAGAGCTGCAGGGATTTGCGCAGCTTGGTTCTCTTCCTGTTATCTTCCATCTCTTGTCTAGTTCCTAATATGAATAGCCAGTCTGGATTTCCAAGGAAATGAAGAACATGGGACGTGGAAACAAGAGGAGCCAATTGTGGTGTTCTCCCTTTGTTTTATTGCGTTAGCTGGAGTTACAGGAAAGGGGTTTATGAGGATTAAATGGGAGAGGAGTTGATCTGGAGCTGCTTAACGTCAGCAACTTACTTTTGATCGGGCCTTCAGTAACTCCGTAACCGCATGAGATGAATTTATGTCTTTTTCTAGGAAGGGGATCCTCTGTGAACGTGGGGTTGATGACATGTGGACCTGTCGACTTGGGCTCACATCTCAGCGATCCAACGTCAGGGCGCCGTGTATCAGAAAAGCTGTGTCCGTTTTTCTAGCGAAGGTGATCAATCACACTCAATGCCTAACCTTCGGGGCTTCGAGCAAAGGCAACATCCTCGGCTTTCCCCTGGTTGCTGCTCCCATGTCAGCTCTGGCTCTAGGTCACAATCCCTAACCTTCTCAACATGTATCTCTTATAGTCTTATCGACATTGTCTTGGTCCCCGCTCTCTCGTTGACTCTACCTCATTCGCCTAGCCCCATGCATCACGAAGGTCAATTTCCTCATCTACCACAATGCATCAGTTTTATAAATTATAATAAAAGTCATAATTTTGCCCTATGTTAAATTGTGCAAAGTTTGGCAAGTTTACATTTTTTTATCAACAACTATAATACCTAATTTATAAAAAGAACTACAACATTCAAGATACAAAGTTTATAGAAAACATCTATGTGTCTTATACTTCGGAACAGAGTGAGTACTATCTAAAGGATCACGATACCCAAAAATTACAAACGTGTTGTCTATCCCCACTAGAAAGTAGCATTGCAGCTGTCTTAACTTCTGCAAAAGTATCTGACACTAAATTTACCAAATTTCTATTACTATCGTTGAGACCACCACTAAATCAAACTTAACACCAATATGCACAAATCAACCATCTAAAATACTAGTTGGTATAAAATTTAACCTTGGAACATTCTAAACGTATCCTAGGCATCCATCTGCTTTTGTGTACCCATATATCTGTCGGTAGTTGGACGTTTTGATTGAATTCACACGCTCGCCATCACAATCGTGACTAATTTGCAATTACACGCCCTCTCGGACACCGAGTCACTAAAATGTCTACGATAACCCCCTCCAAGTGTTTATGCTCCTTCGTTTGATGGAACATAGACTTCAAAATATTATAGACTTTAAATTAGAAGTCAACTATGGAAACATGTAGTACTATGTATTTTTTTCATTCCATATTAAACATTTATGGAATGCAAAAAAAATTAGTGGTATCCACATTTTTTGGCATTTTGAGTTACAAATTGTAACATGCATGAATACTCAAAATTTGGTAGAATGAATTTTTCAGGTTCATAAACACAAAAGTGAAAATTAATTTCTTCCGTATTGCAATTTTTTCATATAAAATTATCAGAAAATTCAGATTTTGATTACCCATAATTCTTGATAAATCAAAAATATAAGTTCCATAAATATTTTAGTAATCACTAGTTCTAAAGATTGATTTATTTATCTTAAATTCACCTGATTTCCTTAGCTTCGAGTATCGACAATTGTTGCATTGTATCATTATCACGAATTTGACCCTCTCCATTTTTCCTTGCTATTAGTTGGTATACGAAACAAATGGAAGAGATAATTTGACCCTCTCCATTTTTCCAAGGCGTATAAATTTAGTCAAAATGTATCATTTCTAATTTTGACAAGTTATAAAATCTATTATCATATTGTATTTATTCAGTAGTGTAGATGTTAGATATTTTCTTATATATATTTGGTCAAAGATAATAGTCTTTGACCTTTGACTAAATTTATGAGCCTTATATTTTGAAACCGAGGGAGTATTAGCAATGTTTATAAGATTATTTTGAACAAATAGTAGGATGGCTAGCACCAAATCAACATGTATGTGTGCAAGTGAGACATATATTTAATGTTGATTTAGCACAAAATCAACAATCCGTACGACGTGCATAAACATTCATTTCGGGTCCACTATTCATCTATTTCTCTCCTTATCCTCTGTTACTAATGGAAGCTCCACGCTACCATTTTTTCCTGAAATTTGATAAGCAACCATGTCAGTCCTCGCTGGAACAGCTCCCCATCATGTATTTTTGAATCCCTTTGCCATAGATGATAGTGTTTCACTTTATTGTCTCTAGATCAATGTTTATTTTAGTATTAAACATTATGATCAACATGAAGTATTAGATGAATGTACTTGTTAGAGCATTATAACACTGTAAATGTACATAAAACATTTCCTGCTATTCACAATAGGACATAATGATGTGAAATTGACTAGTTGGGTCCAGAGTCTCCGGATAGCAGAAGATGTTGCAAAAGGTACCTCCCTATATTTTTCATCCAAGTGAGAAGAGTGACATCTACGGGTTTGGTGTCATTCTAATTGAGCTTATCTCGGGCGGGCAGCTCACTGGTCATGATAACATTGTCACATGTGTAAATCATGGACAGAGCCAAAGCTATGTACATGTAAAGGGGGGGGGGGGGGGGGGGGGCACCGGCCCCCCACCACCAGCTTTGGAAGAAGCACTAAAGAATTTTTTACAAGGTTTAGAATCGAAAATTTAGAGCTTTTTGCCCCTAAACAATCATCTTTTCTATCCCGAGTGATCCTTCGCAAGCTCTGCCACTGGTTGATATTAGTGAGCCTCTGCATTTGCCATTGACAAATAAACTTCAATGGTGCAGGCTAGATAACATATGCAGACATCAACATAATCATCGATGGGTAGCTGAATACGGGTACAATCCACAATAAGTGAAAAAAATTACTGAGCTAGCTATCAGATCCGTGGGGCCGCATGCGCAAAGGCCGTCCATCTCAGAGGTACTCTGCGAGATCCAGGACACAATACGATGGAGGTGCCGTTGGAGGCACCCAACAATCAACAAATGTCCATAGAAGTTGTTGACATTCATACTATGGAGTCAGAGCAGGTTGATGTGAACCAAATGTTCGACGAGATACTCAGCCACACCAATCTCAAATAAGTATTTATGCTAAAAACCCTATGCAAGCTTATTGCAATGCCACAGATGAGTCATATCAATTTTGACACAAAAAATGTGTGACATATGTAGGATCAAGTCAACGTGGTGTAGAGTATTTACATTTAGACAACCATATATAAAGGAACAAATGGTAGACACATTCATGATGTAGGCATGGTGGATCATATCCAAAGACATCAAGACTCCTTAGGGATTTTTTTTTGAAATAGCTTAGCTAATATGAAAATAAATTACACCATCACTCAGTAGGAGACTGGCGGTCTAACTTCAAGCCAACCTCAAGGTGCGGAATAATATGCACCATGAATTTATTTTATTTGTGCTCGGTTCAGGAGAGTCCACCATTTACTCGACGTAATGGACTAGAGTGATGATAGTGACTCGGGTCAAATATAACGAACATCACATGCAAACATGTCATGGCGGAGCTTGACTAAATTTGTTTAGAGGGCAAGCAGAGTTGACAGGGCAAAGAAAACAAATTATGCTTATATTTTTGGTAATATTTTGAAATTTAACTTTAACAATTAATATTTAGTGGGTGGGGGGTGGGTGGGGGGAAGCATGCCCCCCTATCGTAGGGGAAGCTCCACGCTTGCTCACCGCGCATGTCAAAGTAATATCACAGTGAACCAATTTCGATCAACTTCTAGATTCACGATATTAGTCTCATTGCTCTAAGAAAAAATATAAGAAACAATCTGTCAGACGTAAAGAAATTCAAACAAGATAGAACTACTGATTTCATGGCACTTCAACAAAATGTAGAGAAAGGGGTTAATGATAACAACATTGGGAGCAGAGAGAAGGCACCCCATAATTATAGACTTGACACTGAAGTGCAAATATCAACATAGGCCAAGTAACGAAGGACCTCTTGTAGCTTGGTGATTTTTTCTTGTCAAAGTTTTTTTTCCGTCTATTACATTAATTAAGAAAAAGAGAATTGTCTAGTTAATTAAAGGAAAACCGGACTGGACAAGGAAAAAGTTTTGTTAATAAAAGTGGGTCCCAAAAGGATCATGTCACTCAATACATATGGGAGTGCATTATTACACTTTCAGTCTTCGATGAGACGCGCTGACCGATGCTACAACACAACCGCTGATACATGACAATTTAACTATAAGGGTTTGCAATTCCATGGTTGATCGCAACCGTCGATGAAACTGACCTTTTTTTTGTCACGGGTCTAGCTTAGACCCGTTTGACCCCGAAAATGGATGATGGATGGTCCTTAACCGTAACGAGGATCTACCCACGTACATGTCTATATGGCATCTTGTTGTCATATCTAGGCCTTACATTTTGCACACGAGCCGAAAAAATGTTGGACATGGATCCACATGTCAAGTCAACACAATCACATTTTTGTACATGTGTACAAAAACTATCGCACGCGGTACACATGTCAGGTTTGGACCGAGGCGATCTGTAAAGGGGCTGCCGTTGAAACCACCTATTAGGAAGCGAAGTGTCCCTCCCTATATATTGTTAGTACAATTTTTTTTTGGCTCCATATGGGAGGCGCGGAAATAAACTTTTTATGCTTTTGTGTTTCCAAGTGTCTACAAGCTGTCGTATCAAGCTCATGCAGGCATGTACGTGAGTCACGGACTCACTATTTTCTGAAGGTTGTAACCGGTGGTACGGAGTGAGGAAGCAATGTGGGCCCATGATGTTAGTCATCCTACATAGGTCCGGCATGTCAGATCCAGACTACCATTTGCACAAGTACGCATGTGGGACCCACTATTTTTTTTTACATGACCCACGAAATTCTATACGGCTGTTCGTCGTTGGATAAGTTCCATCTAACTGAAAGCCCACCCTATTGTAGAGAGAGATCCAAAGGTCATAGCGAAACACAAGCAACATGAAGCGATCAAGATCCACCATAAGGCGTATTAATCTTGAGTCTGACGTCGGCGGGGGCGTCCGCCGCGACCGCATTAGCGACCTCCCGGACAGCATCCTGGTCACGATCCTCTCCCTGCTCTCTATCTACGAGGCGGCGAGGTCAACCGCCCTCGCTTCTCGCTGGCGCCGCCTCTTCCCCAGCACGCCATTGGACGTTCAAGTTGTCACGACCGACGGCGCCGTCGTCGAAGCCAGAGTGCGGTCTCTTATCCCTACCGATCTCTGTTTCCCCAGCTCCGACCTCGATGGCTTGTTCCAGGGTCTCGCGAGCCATTGCGTCCACGAAGTCTCGATCTCCTCCTCCAACATCAGGATGCGGCGGAGGATACCGGCCTCCCTCTTCGCCTGCGCCTCCTTTACGCGCCTTCAAGTGAGCGACGGAATTTTTCCTGAGACCATCACCCCCCTCGCCCGCCTCAGGGAGATCGATCTGTTCGGCGTCACCATCTCCGATGGCACTCTCAAGTCCCTCCTCTCGTAGTGCACGGCGCTGGAGTACCTGAGGATGCGCGGCATGAGCATGTGTCGTCGCGTCCTTGTCCGGTCTCCGAAACTCAAGGTCCTGAGCAGCTGCGGCAACTTTGAGGAGCTCTTGATCGAGGACGCTCCGAACCTGGAGTATGTGCTCGGTAACCAGATGAACCTGAGACCGGTGCGTCTCAAGATCGCGCACGCGCCTAAGCTGGAGTTCTTGGGTTACCTCAACACGAGTTTACACTCGATCGAGATCGTCGACACTATGTTCAAAGTAAGCTTGTTCTTCAGAAATCTTGCCGTTTTAACTTTGCAGATTAGTTACCGATCTCTGGTGATGATAATGTATGGGGTACATACTTGTAGAGAGATGAATTCCATGCGCAGGCTGTGATGCCATGCCTGAAGACACTTGCCGTCGAGGTGACATACACAACCAAGGGGTACATAGACCGCTTCATGCAGCTCCTCACGATGTGCCCTTGCCTGGAGACGCTCTACATCAATGTAAACTAAGAGTGTTTTTCTCGACTGCACAAGTCAAATGTGATCGATATAATTAAATCACGATTGGTTGATATCTTATTGCGTTTGCAGTCAGACACTTGGTCCGTGGTACAGGCCGCCGCACCGGGGTCGTGGGAGGCGCTAGGATCATCCCTCGCTTCTTGCATCGACAACCACTTGGAGAAGGTAGTGTTCGAGGTCTACCGCGGGCACAAGTGGCAGAGGGAGATGGCCAAATTCCTTCACGGGAGGAGCAGGTTCCTCAAAACTATGGAATTTCACTGCTGCATGGTTGATACTGTTAGAGGACAACCCTCCAAGCCCCTGAGCGAAGAATGGGCGAGGAAGCAGCGGGAGCTCCTGTGCCTCGACGGCCGGGCCTCCAGGGATGCCCGTTTCCTATTTTTCAGTAGGATGCTGGTGTGTAGCCATCAGTATATATGCCACCACGAGTGGTACCAGAAAACGTACTATGACAACCTCTATAAAGTTTAAGGAGTCTTAGTTAGGGAAGGAACTAGTAAATTACAATTTGGTAGTTTGTGATTGCTACTTCGCATGCTGTATAATTTGTACACTGTCTGGAAACTCAGAGTGACCGGCCCATCTCTTTACTAGTTGTGAAATGACATGCTGCTTGCCCGGTCAACTCAACATTGCGGGCGGTACATTTTTGAAACCTATGTGTTGTTTCGTGAGCATTTCATCATGTAGGAAGTAGAGCGCAAACGGCGGTTGACGGCCTGATATTTATATTTTCCGGCCTGACCTGTAGTACATATATCATGTCAAAGTTCAGCAATGTTTGAAAACCGCGCTTGAGTCAAGTCAAGTCAATCCTGCCGAGCTAAGTCCAGCAACGCTAGACATACAGATTTGACAGATTCATCATCTCAACTCTATTTTCCTTACCCAAGTCCGAATCTCCTGATCAAACAAAGCACGCCGTCGTGCATGCCGTTGGTCAAGCAAGCACCCAACCCATTGCTTCTGCTCTATCACTATATAACGTACAGAAAAACACATCGACTCCATTGGCATTGCCTGCAACTCAATCTCCTTAACTGCCGCCTTGGTCTAAGCTCTCGTCTGCCATATATCGCTAAGCTAGAACGACTCTTAGCTTATTAGGCAGCCCTGGTTTAGCTAGGATATGGCAGTACTGAAGGTGTGCATGCTGTTGTTCACGGCGTTCTTCTTCGCAGGACACATCGAGCTGTCCGCGGCCTTGAAGGTCCGTGGCGTGCAGGGTGGTCTGCGCGAAGGCAATCGATCAGGAGATCGCGTGTTTGCTCATGTTCGCGCCGCTGTTCGTCACCTTATGCGTGCGCTGGTGCCTTCGGTGGATGGCATCATGGATGGTCTGAAACAAAACAAGCTTCTTCTTACTTAAGACGGTCATGGTTTTGACTTTCTTGCTATGTACTAGTAAGATTTGTTTTTCATCTTTCGACAATGATGTAACATTTGCCTATGTTGCCTTAAATCTTTCAAAAGTGAGATGAGTGCAGATGGTTGTCCAAATGAGGTTATTTTTCCTGTTTCAGAAGAATATGTTGACGTTTGGCAATTAATACCATTCGGAAATTGCTACTCGAGAGATCTTGTACTCTTCTGGGCACAATAATTTTCTAGAAACCCAGTTCCTCCCCGTGAATACGTACTACAAATCTTGTTGGTAGACACCAAACGACCCACAAGGCTCTCGAGAACAAAAGTGTCACACTCGTAATTTGCTATGATGCCGTGCTACAAAATAAGCACTGGGAGAGACCTTAGGTACACGCATCATATGCATAGATCATCAAATCTCAAGAATTTCATGTCTAGGAGGGCGTGCTAAGAGTCTAAGTAGCCATATTCATCATCTCCTTTAAGTTTTCAAACATAGTTATTCAAACTTAGACACTGAGTAAGAAGTATTGAATTCTCACCCTCGAAAAGAAGTATTGAATTCTAACCAAATGACTCTTATTTCCAAATGATAGACTATGTTTGTGTTTTCACTAATACCAATACCAATACCATATTATATTGCCCCGGAATTCAGTTAGAGCATACACTATGTAGGGACGCTTATGGAGACGCCAAAGTAAGAAAAGGTAAATATCATAAGATAAAGTTATCAGCTAAACAAGCAAAGAAGTTTCAAGCTAAACTTGTTGCTAAAAGTGAAGAAGAAAGAACGCCAAGAAAAAATAATCGAAGGCCAAAATTGTCAGAGAAATTGCTGAACATAAAAGGATAGAACGTGAAGAGGAAAACAAAGTTTTAAAAGAACGGAAAAGGCTGAAAAAGGGGAAGCAGTTTGAAAAGCTAAGCCCACAAGAGCAGGGGTAAAAATAGCAAAAATAACAATACAAAGCGAAGTTTCAGAGAAACGTGAAAGTTCCGATCAATCTTGAGAGAAGAGGAAAATCACAAAATGACGCTACAATAAACAAGACCAAGCTTCAACCAAACAAGAAGAAAACTGAGAAATCATAATCAAATCTTAAGACTGTGTCAATGCCAAAATAAGGAAGAGCAGAGGAAATACTTGCAAAGGTGTAGATGGAAAGGTCTACATTAGGTGCCAATAATGTGCCAGCCACAACGGCTCAAAATGATAAAAAAAGTTGCATCACCCATAACTGAAGAAGTACAAATTGCTAAATATCCTTCGAAGAGCAGGGGATCACTTGTTGGCCAACATGCTATCCCATAAGTCTCATCAGATCAACACTTTTCACCACAATGAAAATCCCCAACAACTCGGAAAATTTGCATAACTCTCGATACATCTGGCCCAACCTACTGCCCATGATCTAATGATGATGATTCTCACATTGATTCACTTATGTAGAAAGTGCATAGGAATCAATTGGAGATAAAGGATACTCTGAAAATTTCAGAGCTATTACACTGAACGTCCAAGAGGTGGTTACTTACACAAATCATCTATATTTTATTCGCTCAGATCTCAACAAGCTCTTCAACCATGCTTCCTCAGAGCCCGGAAATTGTTTTCCGGTACCACGCGGCCCCCGACAGATACGAGTTTAGCGCATATGTTTTGCCCGACCTAGCGGTACCGGTACCGGAAAACCATTTTTTCCATGTTTTATCAAAAACATGATTTTGAACAACATAATCTTCATAAAACATCTATACAAATTCAACATAACAAATGTTTTAACATCGTACAATACTATAATCATCTATATTACAACAAATGTTTAAATCCGAATAATTAAAAATGGTACGAATGGAAACAATGGTTCAAACTAAAACAATATAAAATAAATAAAATGGGAATCTACTTCTTCCCATACAATTGCCATTGGTGCTTAACAATATACTTATGGAGATGAATGTGTGTGGCCTTGTCCGCGATTTGCTAGTAGGTCTAAAGAAATGCTTGGATCCAGTCTGGATTCCTTTGGGCTTCACTCGGCTACTAGTGTTGTCATACAAAAATTCCAAGTTTAAACCCCTCTCATATTCAATGATCATGTTGTGTAAAATCACATAAACAGTCATGATATCTGAGAGGGATTTCATACGTAAAAACAAGCATGCCCTCGAACAATTGCGAACCGAGCTTGCAACACACCAAATGCCCTTTAAATATCCTTTCGGCATGCTTCTTGAGCTTTGGCCAAGATGGAATCCTTCATGTTGACCCGTTTTGAGGTGGTCTTCACAATTGTAGACCAAGAAGGATAAATATCGTTGGCAAGATAATACCCCATGGTATAGTCATGCCCATTCACGGTGTAGTTGCAAGCCGGTGCATATCCACTAGCAAGCCGAGCAAATAGATGTGATCTCTGTAACACATAGATATCATTGAGAGAACTCGGCAAACCAAAAAGGCAATGCTAAATCCACACATCCTCCGAAGCAATGGCTTTGAGTACGATAGTAGGATCACGATGATGATCAGTGAATTGTCCATGCCAAGCCGCCGTCAATTCTTCCTCCTCCAATGCATGCAATCCACACTACCAAGCATGCCCGGCCATCCTCTTGCTTCATTTGCCGCCATCAACTTCTTCGTGTCCTCCTCATTAGGACTTCGAACGTACTCCGACCCAAAAATCTTGATCAATGTTTTTGCAAACACCCGCACGCATTTGATCGCGGTATCTTCGCCAATGCAAAGATATTCATCGGTGTAGTCAGCCGGAATACCATATACTATCACCCTCATAGCCGCCGATATCTTTTGGTATGAACTAAACCCAAACAAATCGGCGGCATTTCTCCGTTGAACAAAGTAACGTGAGGTTTGCTCGCAAACTTCAAGAATGCTAACAAATAGAGATCTACGCTCCACTCGCACCTTGCCGCCGGCGCCTTCGCGCAAAAGCTGGAACGCTCTAGTACACCTAACCTGGTGGAGTGTGTGGAAGGAGCGCAACATCAGGATCTTTCGGAACTTTGCAGCGTCCATGAGCCGCATACACAGCGGCATCATCGAGGAGGCGAGATCATGGTGCAATGCAGGAAGGTCTAGAGCAGACTTGTTGCTCCATAGACCCAGAGAACTGGACTGATTTGGTTTAGACCTGGTTTTTTGAGGGCTGCGGAAGTTCTGGGCCCAGTTTACTGTAGTTTTTTCTTTTTTGACCTTTGTACATCTTGTACTCTTCTACTAAAGCAATGAAAAGCAGCTCTGTCTGCATTTTCGTCCAAAAAAATAGAGATCTACGCATGCGATAGCGCCTACGGAAGAGATGATCTGGATAGGTCGGTACCTCAGCGAAGTAGTCCTTCATTACCAACGCACTGCGAGCGCTTGGTTCCAAGGAATGCAAAGACGCCTGACCTTTGAGCCTCGTCTCTTCCTTTTGCCTCCGGTCTAAAATTGCTCGACGAGATGCGCCATAATCATGTGGTCGACATCATCATCGAAGAGCATCTCATCAATCTCAGAATGATACGAGTCGGAGGAGGAGGACGAACTCCAATCCATCTACCAAAGAAAATATATTTTTGATTTAAACTATAGATCGACCAATTGCTAAACCTAAACTACACGAATCAACAACCAATTTGTCGGAAATCATACCTTATTCTCGCCGGAGCTCCCAGCCCTCAACCGGCCTCAAATCGGCGCCTCCAACCCCCCGAGCAGCCACTCCCGGTCCGAGATGGACCTCTGCCCGAGCTCGGAGCCGGATCCATGGCGGCGGTGGTGACCGCGGCCGCGCGGACGGGATACGCCACCTCCGGGGCCAAAATTCGGTGGCGATTTGATTCTGTGGTGAGGGAAGTAGGGGGCGACGGCGGGCGGCGGGGCGCGGCAGCGAGATGCGGCGGCGGGGGAGGCGGAAGAAAGGCACGCGGTGAAACTTCAGCGCGGGCTGCTTCGCGCCAAGAGTGCGGGGTGCGGGAAAAGAGCCGCGGAAACGCAACAGATGGGGCACGGGGGTGGTGAAATTTTCAGCTCCCCGATATTTTTTTCCGGTACGGGGCTTATGTGGTATCTGTTCTGTCCAGGATTTTGCCCGGGCCCAGAAAAAACAGTTATTTTCCTGGCCGGGGCTTATCCAGTATCTGCTAGAGATGCTCTCAACTACAAAATTTTAAACTTATCGGAAGAAGGTGATCCACAATATGGTGAGAAAAGTTATTCCACCAGAAGAACAAGCTGATCTAAACGATCCCGCGGTGCCTCCAACTCCACTTTACTGGCTTATAGGCTCACAGCTTCTACATAACATAAGCCTAGTTATCGATCTCATGAGCTGCCACATAATGCAACTGAAGATGAAGAAAAATCACATAACTCATCGCCAACTGCTTCTGTAACACCAAGATCTTCATCATCAAGTTCGTCGTATGGCCACGGTGATTTCTGGAAGCTAGATTCTTCCAAATCCGCCATGACGCCAAGCGCTCCGGCAAGTGTCTCAACCTGTTCGTGCAGTAATTTCTATTTTCCCTTTTTTTGTGTCTCGGTGCCAAAGGAGGAGAATGA
Organism: Poa pratensis; assembly: GCA_947311845.1. Lineage (NCBI taxonomy): Eukaryota > Viridiplantae > Streptophyta > Magnoliopsida > Poales > Poaceae > Poa > Poa pratensis. The sequence continues at coordinate 4,952,518 of CAMZMU010000061.1, read as the reverse complement.
GTCCAGAAGCTTCATGGTTTTAAAGAAAATAGAAGTTACAACTCTCGTGATGAGTTCTAAACCTAAAGACGGTATTGATGCATTTTTCTACTTTATTTCTACCTTGACATGATGCAAACGTTTACCAGATATATGTTAGATCTTGCGCATCACATTCATGTGCATCATTCTTGAAACATCTTGTCTAGACCTAGATCTTTATGTTGTATCACTATTCCTCAATTAATTTTTTTTGAAACACAGTACAATGCAGACGCTCACATACACGTGCACACATTCACCCCTATGAACCCACGCACGCACACCCTACCCTATAAGCAGCTCTGAAAGACTGAGCCGACAATCGGGTTTGAGATTGACGAAGTCACCACGGGCGCCTCGCTGTCGGCGGGAACGTCGCTTCCCACTAAAGAATATTCCGTCTAAATGAGAAACACCAATGTCAAATTTAGGATTTGAACTCTGGTGGGCCGAGTATACAACCACTCTTCTAAGTCCTAACCATGATACCACAGACAGGTTCTCTCAAGTAACTTAGTTCACGGTTGAATCTATTTCAAGCTTCACCCTTATATATAGTTTTATGTGAGCATTTCTTTATAAACTCATATTCACACCACTCTAATCGTATATATTGATATTCACAATATCATACATACGGAGTAGTCTCGAAGATGTTACACTTACTCCATCGTCGACTATGTAAACAAATATCATTTGCATCATCACACCTCCAACAATTTGGAACACGTACGTCAAGTCCAACATATATATGAGGCAGGCGCAAACAAAGGACTGCTGCTATGCAGGAACCAACCCAACTTCAATCATTTACACTGCAAAGGATGATGAACGTTGCACTGTCTTGGCCAGGGCTAATACCACGGCGAGTCAGGGACTGCGGTGATCACGCTCTTGACCTGCATGTACTTGTCGATGGCCATCATCCCCTGGTCCCGGCCAAAGCCGCTCATCTTGTACCCGCCGAAGGGCGCCTCGGGGTCGAAGGCGAAGTAGCAGTTCACCCACACTGTCCGGCACGCACAGACCTCGACACCTTGTTGGCGATGTTCAAATCCTTGGTGATGATCCCGGCGGCTAGTCCGTACTTGGTGCAGTTGGCCTTCTCTATCGCCTCATCGACAGTCCTGGAGACACGAATGGTAAAAAAAAAAGCAGTTCGTCAGAGATTTGCACTTCATAGTTCAATAACCAAGTTAATTTTCGTCAAAGGACGTTTGTGAACAGTTTGACGCACTTGAACTTCATGAGGGACATCACAGGGCCAAAGATCTCATCTTGCGCGATCTTCATGTCCTCCTGCAGAATCCACATTAGTGTCACTCTGTCTAAACGCAGGGGACGGCATGATTTGCACAGCTTATTGTTCTATTGAGTAATGCTGTGTACAATTTTTTTATTTGTGGCATATAGAAGTTACCTTGACATCTGCAAATATTGTAGGTTCAATGTAGTACCCTTTGTCACCGGCGGGTTTGCCGCCTGTGAGAAGAGTTGCTCCCTCGCTCTTGCCAATATCAATGTACTTTAGAACCCTCTCAAATTGGACCTTGTCAACCTAGATCCAAGGAAAACAAGGTTCGAATCAAATACTTCCTCCCGGCCATGAACTCGACTAGTTTTGACATGCATTCCTCAAATTTGTACGGAACTGGCGAAAGAGCAGGCATGATTTACCTGGGGACCCATGTTGGTTGCGACGTCGAACGGATCCCCAACTTTCCAATTCTGGGCAGCCTCGACGGCCTTCTTGACGAACTCGTCGTAGATTCCTTCCTGGACATAGACACGAGAACCGGCGACGCAAATCTCTCCCTGGAAGTTTACAGATGGTTAGTCTGTTGTTCAGTGGAATTGTTTACTTTTTCCGAACCTTGTTATAATTCTACAGTCCGTAAAGGAATGTAATGCTTTAATTACCTTGTTGAAGAATATGGCAAGCCTTGAGAGCTCGACCGCCATGTCGAGGTCAGCGTCGTCAAAGATTATCAGAGGAGACTTGCCGCCGAGCTCAAGCGAAACCGTCTTCAGGTTACTCCGTGCAGATGCCTCCATGATGAGGCGGCCGACTTCTCCAGAGCCAGTGAAGGAAACCTGATACGTACGGTGGTGTTTGTCAGGAGGAAGAAACAAGAGCCATGACAGCATGGCACGTGTAGTGCGTGAAAATTGTGACCAAATTGCAGGTGAAATATACTAGTGGTAGTACTTACGCTGTCAACGTCCATGTGGGAGGCGATTGCGGCGCCGGCGGTCGGGCCGAAGCCGGGGACGACGTTGATCACTCCGTCCGGAATGCCTGCCTCCTTTGCGAGGTTAGCGTAGTAGAGTGCCGAGAGCGGCGTCTGCTCGGCGGGCTTGACAACGACGGTGCATCCGGCGGCGAGCGCGGGGCTGATCTTGAGGAAGAACATGGTGCTGGGAAAGTTCCAAGGGATGATGATGCCGACGACGCCGATGGGCTCCTTGAGAGTGTGCCCCTGGTACTTTCCGGACACGCGCAGCGAGTCGCCGTGGATCTTGTCGGCGGCGCCGGCGTAGTAGCGCAGCATCTGCACCGAGCTGGGGATGTCGATGATCTTGCCCAGCAGCAGCAGCTTCCCGGCGTCGGCGGCGTCGAGCAACGCCAGCTCCTCGATGTGCTGCTCCATCAGGTCAGCCAGCTTGCTCATGGCCCTGCCCCTCGCCTGCAAATTCATGGATGCATGCCGACGTCGACGACAACCTTGTTCGTCAGATAATCAAGCTACGTTGCAACAGCAAGAGAGTTGACCGGGTCAAGGTGTGTCGGGTTACGTACGTAGCCTGACATGCGGGGCCATGGGCCATGCTCGAAGGCCTCCCTGGCGGCCGTGACGGCGAGATCCACGTCGGCTTTATCTGCCTCTGCTATGTGGGCCAGCACATCGCCTGTCCGTGGGTCCCTTGTCTCAAAAGTCTTGCCTGTAAAGTGGAATCGACAAATAGCACAATTCATATCGATACTTATTTCTGAAACAAGATCGATAATTATTCCCTCGTCTTTTTAAATATAATTTGCATTAAATGGCTTTTTTTCCAAACTTTCAACTAATGTTTTCTCAGAAAATTTTCGGCCAACTATGTCTCCTCCAAAAAGGCCATTCAAAATGGAGCTCTGCTCTGTGTGCGACGATTCTCGTCCTACGGTTTACCGATGGCCTTTTGATTGCATACGGAATTAGACCGGTCTGTCCGATGGTCATGTCGTACAACTATTGGACAGCTAGTGTCGGACGCAAAACAATTATGTTCAAAATGACTTATTTGGATATGTAAACAAGCCATTTTCGTTGACTTATCTGGGGATCCGAAATGCAAAATACGGCTTAATCATTTGAAATAAGCCATTTGCAATCGCATATATCTTCTAAATACTTGTCGGACCCTACGAAATTCTCGCAAGACTGGAGGTACGTCATTACGAATGGGTGATTTCAAATGATTCAGCCATTTTTAAATTTCACAGCCCAAATAAACCGACATGACTGGCTTGTCTACATATTCAAATAGCCAAATGGCGTTTTTGAGACGGGTAGTTAAAAGTTGCGTGAGAAGCCACTTAAGAGACATATATATGAGGACATATTTTATCATATGTTCCCGAAGGGACTTATCCCCTCGTGTGTTTGCAATCACATCAGCACGAGTTAGTATATGTGGCTATGACATCCAAATAATGGTAAATAAATACGGTTAGCAGCCGCCTACGAGTCGTCAACATCGGCCGGCGGTACGTCGGTAGCGTGCAACATCACCGGCCGTGTTGCGACGCATATGGCTTCTCCAGTTGAATATGAATCTTGTGAGTGGGACAGGGGACACGCATAGCAAGTTCGGTCCACAGATCGATCGAGCAGATATTCCACAACCAAGCAAAATTATCAGTGCATGTGTGGTTCCTTCGCGGCTTAATTACAGCTCACAATTAATTTGGTATACTACAACTTGTGGGCTTGATCAAAAGAATAACAATCAGAATATACTCTTTGGAGGTCAACTAACACGTCCTCGCTATGGTTACATGGAGCCACGACGCCAGGAGAAGAGAAGGGGGGATGCTATTTCATGTTTTTCTCCTTCTTCCCTTGTTTTGGAGAAAGATATGTCTTAACTTATTTGCTGGAGTAGTACATAATGATTCTTTCAAGCCAGTTCGAAAAAAAATAGATCTTTCAAGCAAGTCCTCAACTAGATAACTACATGTTTGAATGGACAAAGATAACTGATGTGTTGATCTGGATTGCTACAACTCAAACTAACATCGACATGTACGTTTCGTAAATATATAATAACCACCAAATTATTATTATTTTTGTTTGGAAACGGGATAACCACCAGTATATGATATGTTGGCAACGACGACATCACAACAAGGCGCATAGCTTCTCGATCGATCTCTCATACGAAAGGTTTGGACATGGCTGGAACTCGCATGAACCTTTCGTACATGCGCAAAACTAATCATGACGTACCCGAGGCGGCGTCGACGAACTCGCCGTTGATGAAGAGCTTGGTGAACTTGATCTCCGGCACCACCACCGTCTGCTTCCCTCGCACGCGCCGCCGTCGATGCTCCCCATTGCGATGTGTATATGTCAACTAAGCAGCACAACGTTGATTAGCTTGGCTCGCCTGTTTCTGTCTCTGATCCTATATGGGAGAAACAGTCTAGGAGACCATGGGTTTCTTATATAGAGATGGCTCTCTCGTCGCTTAGCTGCAGTCTGGAAAAGAAGCACGTGTTGGACTTGGAAAAGTCTCCCTCTCCTCCACCTTGTATGCATGGGTTACTTATTATTTTTATTTTTATTTTTATTTTGAGGCGGTATATGTTGTCAGTTAGTTGACGTTGCATCTCGTTCTAACTAGTAGACGGAGATGTGCCCTATGGACTGGTCAACTCTTTCGTCGGTCGCATTCATAATCGTTTTTGTTGGGTGCCTCTAGGCCAGAATATGCTACACATGGATTCCTTCAAAGTGAATGGCACCATCCACCATTATCAGATCCATCCTGTCGAGAAGACGGTCCTACAATTTCTACGTGGTTCGATTAAGTATGGATGGTTACGACCATGGCTGCCTTTTATCCTACCCGAGACGGCACCTAGATCTTGGAATAGGCCGAAACTAGCAAGTAGTTTAAGTCTAACAGGGAGCTAGTTGCCTTTTTGTATATCAATGTGTACAGATCACACATTGTCTTATGTATGGAGATCGATCATTGGAGCCACAGCCACACCTGCTGCTTAGTTTCTTCTTCCCTGTTGCGTCAGAAGAGATTTACTTAGGCGTGTTTTATGGTTGTACAAATTAAGCTGCCTAGCAACGACACTCCATCAACAGTTATATACTACAAGTAGAACATACTCTGCGTTATCTTCCGAGTACATCAGCAAGACAGCCATCACTTCACCTTGATCGACTGAGCAATCGGAACTAAGAGACTGTTAATCTCATGAGCTGCCACTTGTTATATATCCCAACTACCAGCAAAAATTTGATTGGTGAACCACGAACCCAACTATAATTTATCGTTTTAGACAGCAAAAAACTTAGCTGTCAGTCAGGAACAATTAGGAATCCTTCTGAAATATTTTGTCCGATCCAGAAACAGAATTGCCTTAAAACGATTCTGAGTAGCTTTGCAGAATAATGTATTAGTACGAGCTACAAGCTCCCTGCGTCGCTACACCAGAAAAGGATTGCAGAAAAGAGGCAGAACACCGTTTTCCTCTAGTCATCAGTCTCTCCTTTCCTTTTCTTTTCTAAATACGGAGTATAACTTAGATGCACGTGCATATCCTACTATATATAAAAGTTCGACAGAACCACTCCCGTTCCGCACGTCCACGTCGCCTTTTTTCCCACGGCCGTCTGATCGCGCCGTCGAACGGTTCAGATGCGCTTTAAAAATCGCGCTGCTACAGTATTACTGTAGCAGTTGGATTTCTACCAATCGCGCGGCGCCACGTCGCCTCCGCACGATTTCTGGCGCACGCTTTTATAGAAACCACCCCATCACTTCGCAGAAACCCCCGCTAAGGACCAACTCGCAAATTCCCGAAAAGCCAGGGATCTCCGTGTAAATTTGCCCACAGACCTCCCCTTCCTCTTCTCCTCTTCTCGCGCGACGCCGCAATCGCCGGCGGCGCCGACGCTCTCCCTCGCCGCTCTGGACCACCCCGTTCAGATCGACGGCAATGGCGGGATTCGCCGTCGTCGCCTCTCCCTTCCCGACGAGTTTCGCATGCGGAAACGCCGTCCGCGCAACAGAATCACCGCCGCCGTCGTCGCTGCTCGCTCCGCCGCGTTCGCCCGTCACCGCCGACGCTCCGGCGACCACAACGCGGCGGCGCCGCCACGTTCGACTACCCCGCGTCGAGGCGCATCGAACGCGCCCGCTCCCACGTCTACGTTGCACGGACGCGCCGCCGGCGAGGTCAACGCCGCTGCGGCGGATCCGGCCGCCCGTGACGTCAGCGCGACGTCGCAGCGTTCCTGGGCTAGGTAGTTGGGCCGCCTGCTGGGCTGGGCCGCTGTTTCACGCCTGGCTCGGCCTTTCCTATTTTTTTCTTCCTGTTTTCTTTTTCTATTTCCAATAACTTTTGAAAATTTCCAAATACAAATTCAAATTAGTTCAAACCAATCCCTGCAAATTTAAAAATCTACATTTCAGAAACTTTGGAACGTTTCCAAAAATAATTCAAACCTCAAAAATTACAAATAGTACATAAGGCCTCATTAATAGATTAAAAAAACTTAGTAATTACAATAATGCAAAAAACATACATACGAAATGAACACAAAAAAAACGAACATTTTTTTTGTAAGTTTGAAAATATAATTCAGCAATTCACAGAGTTATAGATATATTCGACGAATAATGTAACTATATTTAAAAAACAAGTGTATTAAATATATATTCACAAATAATGTAATTATATTTAAAAAAATCAAAATGGTTAACATTTAGAAATAACCAGAGTAAATTTCCTCCGATTATGCTGGCAAATAAGAAAATTATTGCCAAAATAGAACTATATTTGACCATTCCAATTTAGCTAACATATTTAAAGTTTTCTTAACTTAAATCTCTCTAAAATTTCCAGAAAATTTAAATTTTTACAACTGACACATTTCCATGCACCCTAAAACAACTATAATTTCTGCTTAATTAAAATAACTGGAATATCAAATATAAAAAATGTGACAATGACACCTCACCTACATTTAGCCCCATCTTTGTATATGTTTTCTTTCGTTTTTTCCTTTCATTTTGTTCTGCAATAAAACAACATTGGAAAAACAATCAAAAAGAAGAAAAATGATTGCAACACATTTTGGCTTACAAAACAATTGCAATTTCTCTTTTAAAATTTCAGTTTGTCCAAATAGAATTGTAAAAAAAAGAAAAAAACATTCTAGCTTACAAAATAATTGTAATTTCCCTTTTAAAATTTCAGTTTGTTCAAATAGAGTTATAAAAAAACATTGAAATTCAATCTTCATATTTGCTTTCTTTCGATTTTTTGCTTTTCTTTTCGTTTGCAATAAAACAACATTGCAATAATGATCAAAGAAAAAAGAACAAATGCAAGACATTTTAGTTTGCAAAACAATTGTATTACAGATATATTCGATAAATAATACAACTATATTTTTTAAAAAAACTCAAAACAATTAACATTTAGAAATAACCAGAGTAAATTTCCTCTGATTATGCTGGCAAATAAGAAAATTATTGCCAAAATAAAACTATATTTGACCATTCCAATTTAGCTACCATATTTAAAGTTTACTTAACTTAAATCTCTCTAACTTAAAATCTAAACAATTTTAGAACGCAAACTTTTTCGAATTTCAATAATTTCCAAAACCTACACAATTTCTAAATGTGCACATTACCAAATTTAAATTTTATTTATACTACACACGTGCGGCATTGCCGCGCTCATTTCCCTAGTATAATTTGATGAAGACTGAAGTCTGGAGCTTTAAAATAGATGAAATCATTGTTGGCATGTCTTTTTTCGACATGGGCAACTGTCTACTTGGTGCGGCAATATTTATATCTGTTTGAAAAAAAGAAATTAAGAGAGACACATGGGAATATATTCCACATACACAGATACAACCGAGTTAACCAATCAATAAAAAAATATGTTTTGTTAATTTGTATCCATTATTACAAAACAAACGCTATAGCTAGTAACAACTCGTTGAGTTCGACTTGTAAAGTTTATAGAAGCTATTTTTTTTCTGAAAAGGGGCATTAAAATGATGCATAAGACCCTTTTTTACTACCTTCTTATTATAAGGTGCTTAAGGAAGAGTACAATTGATGGGTCAGATAAGGTCATATATCAGACATTTGAAAAAAAATAACATCATGAAACGCCTATGCATCAACACGATATTATAAACTGCCGGCCGCATTGGTTGTATAAATCATGCGCAACTATTTTTAAACGGTTGCACACAAACGCCATGTCTATGCTGCGCTCTGCCAGCTAGAGAGAGGAGCACAAACAGATTCAACAAGTGGCCATAGCTACAAAGTCTACCTTAGAGCGCTTTTACGGCTTTTACGGTGATTGGCAGTACTTTCCAGTACTTCCGGTCAAATTAATTAGGTCCGTTGATTATTCGTACTCCTGCGGACGTGGTGTGGGGTTAGGCTGTGCATGCACGACTACGGGTGGGCCTCATCGGCCGGGTGAATTGGAAACAATTTTATCCTCCGTTATTTTAGGAAGCAGTTTATATTCCGAAGCAAAATTGTTGAGTATATAAGCAATTGTTCGATTAAATTAATTCAAATATAAATCATGAACATGACAGAAACAGTACTAAGCACATACTGATACTTGACGATATTATCATGTACTAAACAGACGGTAGAAAGATCTACACAAATCGCTAGTACTGCAGATATGAAAATAAACAGGAGAGGGATAAAAGTCTTATACCCTCCAATAGGCCAGTTGGCCGTAGCAGCGGCGGAGGCAGCGGCAGCAGCGGCGGCGTTGGCAGTCTCTTGAGCGGCGGCGGCAGCAGCAGTGGCGTCCTCAGTGCTCATGATGATGACGAATGCGACGCGGACATAGTTGAAGCAGAAGAACACAAGCGAGCAGTCACGTAAGAGACGCTCCCAAAAATCTAATCGCCCCTCTCCCGTACAGGATGTGGAGAGGCGGGGTTTCGGAGGTCTGCTCTCCCGTCGGCCGTGTACGCGGTGAACGGGATGGGATCACCGGAGGCAGCAACAGCGAGAGGAACCACTACGGCGGTGCGTAGAGCAGATGTGATCTGTTGTGTCTTCTGGAGAGGAGCGACCTCTCTCATATAGACACACAGGCAGGCGAGAGGACAAACAGAAACGCACACAATTAAGAGAGAATTAAGGGACTGGAAACGGACATACTTAAGAGCACTTAAGACGAAACGTTTCAGCACACATTCATTCTCCATTAACGCCATTAAGACAAAACGTTTCAGTTGTCGTTCATATTTTTCCTGCGTGACAAAAAGATAACATCGGCTCGGCGAGATTCCCGCAACCCGCGCACGCGTCGTGACGAGGCGAGGCGGGCGGCGGAGGAGGAGGAGCGCGCGTGTGGAGCACCTCCCTTCTCTTCACAACCAACACCTCATACATGTGGGCGAAGAGCTCACCTTATAAGTTGGTGTACATCTCTCCCAACTAGCCATGTGGGACTAAACTCGCACCACTTGCCATGATAGCATGGGCCTTTAGGGATTTTTCTAGAATTGTTAGATGGGTCTAAAGCCCACCCCAATATTTCAACAATCCCCCACCAGATACCAAAGACCTATGATATTGTCCACTGTTCCAAACACTGTTTTGATATACCAGTATTTTCAGTGGTGACCCGTTAAGGTTGAACATCCACCTAGAGCAAATAATTACACTACTTCACAACTGACAATGGACTATGGCTTGAATTGTCAGTTTGGCGTAAAGTAGTTTCACCACAAGTCTTACCAGTACTAGGCTGCCGAAGGATGACCCCTCGGGTGGAGCATATTATTCACACTCCTGACCTATTCATGAACTTACTAGAGAATAGAGATCAACCCAATCTCATAGACTGTGACTAGTAGTCAGGCACATATAGGTGTGTTCCTCCAAAGATCGCTCTGTAGGATAGCATCTTGCTTATACAAAGCGTTGGAACACATTAAGACAAATGTCAACCTGCCATACAGTTACCGAGAGAAGTACATCTCCAACGGAGTGGGTTAGTAAAAGTACTCTCCTCAGTTAACCACTAGCTTGTTTTCCCAGGTCCTACTTCACGAGATCTCTGATCACATAAGTTGAGTTACTACCATGGCAACTCATGTGGGTTTCATACCCATCTCCCTCGAAGCATTTTCTATCACAACACGTGATAGCCCCTTTGTAAAGGGATCTGCCAGATTCTTAGCCGACTGGATATAATCCAACGCTATTACTCCGGAGTTTCTCAAATGTCTGACAGCTTTTGATCTCATTCTTATATGTTTGTTGGACTGCATGTTGTCCTTTGAACTCTTGACCTTGGTAATTACTGTCTGATTGTCACAGTTCATCAGGATAGCCGGTACCGGCTTTTCAACCACTGGCAAGTCCATCAACAGATCTCGAAGCCATCCTGCTTCGACACCAGATGTGTCCAATGCTGTTAATTCTGCTTCCATTGTCGATCTCGTCAGGATCGTTTGCTTGAAAGACTTTCAGGAAACAGCACCACCTCCAAGTGTAAACACATAACCCGTTGTGGCTTTCATCTCATCAGCATCAGAGATCCAATTCGCATCACAATACCCTTCAAGCACTGACGGGCTTTCGGTATAGTGAAGTCCATAGTTCACAGTACCTTTCAGATCGCGCATAATTCTTTCAACGGCATGCCAATTCACAGTACCTTGTAGCGCTCGCTAGGTACATGAGTGAACCAATTATTGAGAGTATCTCAGCTGATCCTTAGCTGTGCCTTTGAACTTTTGTATCTGCACACTAGGATCATATGGTGTTGGAGAAATTTTGCAGAATATTCAAAACGACTCAAAATCTTCTCAACATAATGGGATTGCAAAAGTGTAATCCCAACCTCATTATCTCTCAATAGCTTGATGTTCAGAATAACATTAGCCACACCAAGGTCCTTCATCTCAAAGTTCTGAGATAGAAATGACTTAACTGTTGGAGTTTGCGCGATAGAAAACAAAAAATTCTCTCTCATGCGGAAGCAACACTCAAGATCCAATCTAGAAGATGCCAGTAACGGGGAGAGTAGTTCATCATACCCTCGAAGAACACGCGCGTTGAACGTTTAATTCAACGCAGCTCGGTGAAGTTGTTGACGATGTTCGATCCGATCAGCACCGCAAACGAGCAGCACCTCCGGAGGCTTGCACACGTACAGCTCGATGACGTCTCCCTCTTCTTGATCCAGCAAGCTAGAGGGAGAAGTAGGTGGGATCGATTCCAGCAGCACGACGGCGTGGTGGTGGATATGGTGGAGTGTTCCCGCGGGCAGGGCTTCGCCAAGCGGTGCGCGGGAGGAAGGAGGAGATGCGGCAGCGATTCGCATCACATGGTGTGCCTCTCTCATCTCTTATATAGGCAAGGGAGCTGCAGCCACTTAATTCTCAAGGTAGTAACCCCTCTTTAAAGAGTGGTAACCCCCTCTCCTTTAAAAGGTAGTAACCCCCTCTTTCAAGAGTGGTAACCCCCCATTTAAGGGATGCCCATTGATTGACCACTTGGACCAAGTAGGCCTGGTCAAATGGACCAGTGGGCCACCCTTGGTCGTTGGGTACAGGTGGGCCCCACAGTGGGACCCTCCGGAACCTTCTAGAACATTCCGACACTCTGCCGGAAAAATCCCGAACTTTTCCGGAACCCTGAAATCAACTTGCCATATATAAATCTTTACCTCCGGACTCTTCCGGAGCTCCTCGTGATGTCTAGGATCTCATCCGAGACTCCGAACAATATTCGGACACCATTAACAAAATTATCCCAGAGCTACTCTAGCGTTACCGAACGTTAAGTGTGTGACCCTACGGGTTCGAGAACGTGTAGACATGATCGAGACACCTCTCCGATCAATAACCATTAGAGGGACCAGGATATCCATAATGACTCCCACACATTCAACGAAGATCTTTATCGGTTGAACCACTATGTCGTGGACTACTGTAATCCGTATACAATTTCCTTTGTCACGCGATATTTTACTTACCCGAGATTTGATCGTCGGTATCACTATACCTAGTTCAATCTCGTTACCGGTAAGTAATCTTTACTCGTTCCGTAATACAACATTCTTTGTGACTAACTCATTAGTCATGTGCTTGCAAGCTTTACCGAATGTGCACTACCGAGTGGGCCCAGAGTATATCTCTCGAAACACGGATGGACAAATCCCAGTCTTGATTCATGTAATTCAACAAGTACTTTCCGAGATACCCGTAAGACACCTTTATGATCACCCTGTCACGAAGCGATGGTTGATGTCCCCAAAGTATTCTTCCAGCACCCGGGAATAACATGATCTCATGGTCTAAGAAATATGATACTTGACAATAAAAGGCATGACAATATAAAACTTAATGAAACGATCAATATTGTTATGCTTAGTTGGGTCTGTCCATCACGTCAGTCTTCTAATGACATGATCCCGTTAATTAATTAACAACTCATGTTCATGGTTAGGAAACCATAACCATCATTAATTAACGAGCTAGTCTAGTAGAGGCTTACTAGGGACGAGGTGTTGTTTATGCAACCACACATGTATTATGTTTCCGGTTAATACAGTTATAGCATGGAAAATAAACATATATCATGAACACGGAAATATGATAATAACAATTTTATTATTGCCTCTAGGGCATATTTCCAACAGTCTCCCACTTGCACTAGAGTCAATAATCCAGTCAATAAGTAAGCATTTAACACCTATGGCATTCAAGTGTTATTTCTATGCTTCGCATGTGGTAAACTCCATCAAAAGATCTGACATGTTTAGGTCCGTTTGTATTTGCATCTCTTAGCGTCTCCACGCATCACTCATTCTCTAATGAGATGGCTTTGTATATATTTGGTCAACCGGTGAGACCTTAATTCCTCAGCTTAAACTAATGTTACCAACATTTGTGAAAACGTTGCTTCATAGTGTCAGCATTCTTGGAAATTCACCAAGTTCATTAAAGAACTTTCTGACACAAAAATATTCTTCTTATTTGTTGTCAAAACAACGCCTTATTTGTTGTCAACACAACGCTATATACTTAGCCTTTGTTGTAGTATTTATCACAATACTTTAATTTTGAAATTCATTCAAAACCAGCATGGAACTTTCTTCCAGCCTATTGTGCCACCCTTCAACACATCTTGTAATTGAGATATATTTATTTGGATCAATGACAATACTATTGGTGTAACATATTACAACGAATATTTTGTCATTACTGCATATAGAAACACATCCTTAGTTTTTCTTAAACTACTTAAGGATCTTTCCTACTGTTGTCCAATCATCATATGAATTATCCTGGTATAACACTTTATAGCATAGGACTTGTCTGGTTGTGTACATATGATGGAACACATGACTTAGAAATCTCAATTTTGCTCATCATGTGTCAAAACACTTGATATTGCTCAATTCTTTTCATGCAGCAAGAACACTTTCTTGTCGTTTTAATATTGACTACTTCAATACTTCATCTATGTACTTTGGCTCAATCATATCAGGCGCTTCAATCCATCTTTATAGATATTGATGCCCAATATAATGTTTAGCCTAAGCCTTTCATCAATATGAAATCTTAACCGTGTAAATTTAAAATACATATTTTCCAATCAACTATATGTCATCTACATAAAGTATTAGAAATATGTCTAAGCACTCCCACTTAATTTCTTGTAACTCTACAAGTATCTTCACTATTCATGATGGAATCAAACTCTTTTGATAGCTTCATGAAAGTAAAGATTCCAACTTCGTTATGCTCATTTCAACCATTGAAGTTTGCATACTTTTCTAGAAACCCTTTTGAATTTTACAAAACTCATAGACTGTGTCACGTACACATCCTTAATCAGCCTTCCTTGAGAGGAAAGTTGTTTTGTTATTCAACTGCCATATCAGAATATGTAACTTTTTCTAGAACTATCCGTAAAGACGAAAGTATCACTACGGAAGATCAAAATCTTTTCATAGTCAACTCCTTGAACTTTGTCGCAAACACCTTTTCGACAAGTTAAACTTTCAATGGATGTAAACATCCACGTCTTGTTGCTATATAGATCCATTTGCAACCATGAGGATTCACGCCTTCTGAAAGGATTGCCAAGTCACATACTTGACATTCATACATGGATACTATCTCGGATATAATGACTCACAGCCAATTTACGAAGTCAGGGCCCATCATTCGCTTCCTTTATAATTTGCAGGTCCTTTGTTGTCAAAACAACACTTCATTCTCAAACCACAAGTTGGTCTAAGCACAAAGTTTTACGACCTTCGTGGTTCAGTTTGCAAACTCTTTCGAAGTTACTACAACACATGTAGTGTCTTCCACTTAGTCAAATTAGGAGACTCTAGAACAACTTCTAGTGCTGCGCTACTCTTGACATGATAATGATGAAACTGTCCTCCCACTCACTTCTTTCGCAAGAACAATTTTCTCGAGAAATCTACCCTTTCTGACAAACAACATTTGTCTTAGGTTTGGTGATAGGAGAAATACCCAACGGATTCTTTGGGATAACCTTATAAACATATATTTATCCGATTTTGGTTGTAAACATTTTACACATGCTATGCATACCAAAATTTAAGAAAAGACAATTCGGGTCACTACCCAAGCCATAACGCGTATGGTGTCATTTTCAACGGATCACGATGGTGCTCTTTTAAGTGTAAAAGCGGTAGTCTCTAAAGCATAAACTACAAAAATATAATGGCATTTTATTTATCTTACCATGTCTTACAAAGTTCGATAATGTCTCTCTAACACTCCATACTTCTGTGGGGTTTTCGAGAAGGATAAGTTGTGGAACAATTCTGCAACTCCTCAGATGTTTCGCTAAACTCGTAACTCAAACTTTATTCTTTATGATCCAATCATAAATACTTGATTCTCTTGTTACGATGATTTTTTCACTTCATACTAACAATACATTGAACTAATTCAAAAATGTCAAATTCCTTTCTCATTAAATAGATATACTCATGTATCTACTCAAATCATCGGTGGAATATGAAGAAAAATTAATCCACCACACACGGCTATTCATAATGGACCATGTACATCAATATGTACAATCTCCACTAATTTAGTCGTCCGTTCTACTTTGGCCTATGAACGGAGTTTTAGTCATCTTTTGGAAGAGATCTCACAAGCGTCAATTCATTCAAAAACAAAAATGACTCCGAAAGTCCATCAACATGGAGTTCCTTCATGTTTTCCTTTCCATTATGAACTAAAACGGCAGTGTCACAACTTAAGTGAAATTCTTTAATTTTACGTCTTGCGATGTTTAGCATTTAGTCTTATAGATGTTTATTTTACCAACACGATTTATATTTACTCATCCATCAATTATGGAACATGGTCATAGTGTGAACAACTCATTTGTTCTCACCATAAGCAGGAACAAAATAACAACTTATTAAGTTCTTAAAATAAATCTTGAAGGTTTGTTTCGATGCGACAGTGAACACAATAACACTTTATTTTCGTTCTTGTCATGATCGATTTGACATCTATTACTAGTTCTTTCAGGCTCTTGTATTTCTTGCATTGTGTTGCTATGACAATTCATACCAACCAATCTAGTATCAAAATACCCCAAAATACTTTGTTAACTAGTAATATCTCTTTTCGATCCCGTGTATAGATTGATTGGATTAACACTTAGTTTGAGTCGTCGGTAAACTTTTAATCTATTCACATGGCCATACTTTATTAATCAAATCACTTCCTTGTAGCTTCGTCATGAGAAAATTGCAAAAAACCACCACAATTGGTGGTCAAGTTTCAAAAAACCACCAGCTTTTATTTAATTCGCAAATCACCACCACTATTCGTTGACACGTTGCAAAAAACCACCACTTCTTCGCTAACCGTCTGTTAAGTATGAAACTGGCAGACGGTTAGCGAAGAAGTGGTGGTTTTTTGCAACGTGTCAACGAATAGTGGTGGTGATTTGCGAAAGTTGGAGATTATGACATGTGGGCCCCGTCTGTCAGTTTCATACTTAACTGAGTGTCGCGGACGGTTAGCGAAGAAGTGGTGGTTTTTTGCAACGTGTCAACGAATAGTGGTGGTGATTTGCGAATTAAATGAAAGCCGGTGGTTTTTTGAAGCTTGACCACCAATTGTGGTGGTTTTTTGCAATTTTCTCCTTCGTCATCGTGAGGTGGGTGTGCGGCTCCAGGGCTGGCACGAAACTCGGAGTCTCAGATTGTGTCTTCGGTTAATCTGTTTTGGTCGCTTGGGCAGAATAGTTGTTGGCTTGTGTGGTGCACAGCCTCGGGGCCGGCTTGTGCCGTCATATTGTACAGATTTTCGGCTAGTTTTTCCTATAAATTGGTCAGCTCTCTTTCTTTCTTTTTTATCGATGAAATGGCAATTCTTCTACCTTGTTTCAAAAGAGGAGAAAAAGATGTGAAGTTACGGAATACCATGCAACTGAAGCATGTGTGTTGATTGTGCCGGGAAAAGTAACACATCACGCAACGTCGATCACAGTGTGTCATAAGTACAAGTAACTGAAAGCATTCATCCAATCAGAATCAGGTATAAACCGTAAATACAAACAATCTTTCTCCCTGTGTTGTTCCTGTGCAATTCGTGGTCCAGATCAGAGCCAGGGTGTGTTGTAGAGTGGAGTGACCACCGTCTTGGTGTGCAGGTACTTGTCGAGGGCGTCTATGCCCATGTCCTTGCCGAAGCCGCTCATCTTGTACCCGCCGAACGGGGCGTCGGGGTCGAAGGCGAAGTAGCAGTTCACCCAGATGACCCGGCCTGACTGACCGCGACACGGTGTTCATGGTGTCGATGTTCTTGGTGACCACGCCGGCGGCTAGGCCATATCGGGTGTTGTTCGCCTTCTGAATCGCCTCCTCCACGGTCCTGAATTAACAACAGTGCATAACCAGTAGTTTCAGCCTGTCAGATCAGTTCATCTGTGTGTCTACTGTCAAGTTGAAAATGTTCAGGGAGACTATGCTTACTTGAATTTCATGAGAGCCATCACCGGTCCAAAGATTTCCTCTTGTGCGATCGACATGTCGTCCTGCGTGAAATGGAAGGATTATATTTCGGAGATATTCAGCATGCTATTTCCGTCTTTAATTCGATCATGGTCATGCAGTTGATGTATGGCGAATACTGATGAGGAGTAGAGAGGGCTTATGCCTTGACGTCCGTGAAGATGGTGGGCTCGATGTAGTACCCTTTCTCGTTGCAGGCCTTCCCTCCGGTGAGGAGGGTGGCGCCTTCGCGCTTACCGATGTCGATGTAATTCAGGACCTTCTCGTATTGATCCTTGTCAACCTTCGTTAGATTTGTGCACAAGTACGGTCGTTAGGGCTTTCTTCTCTGAAGATTATATGGCAGGTCATGCATGGTGAGTACCTGAGGGCCTTGGTGTACATTGGGGTTGAAAGGGTCTCCGACCACTGATTTCTTGGCAAGCTCGACCGACTTCTTCACGAAGGCGTCGTAGATCCCTTCCTGTACGTATATGCGCGAGCCAGCGACGCATATCTCGCCCTGCAGAATCGTGCAACAGAACATGAGCCTTTTTTCTTGAGCCAGATTACCCGCATTTCACATTATTGTTAATCAACTTGTGATGACAAAGTGAGCACAGTACCTTGTTGGTGTATGTGGCCATGTTGACGAGGTTCACGGCCATGTCGACGTCGGCGTCGTCGAATACGATGACAGGAGACTTTCCTCCCAGCTCGAGCGAGACAGACTTGAGGTTGCTCAGGGCCGCTGCCTGCATGATGAGCCTCCCGACCTCCGTCGAGCCGGTGAAGCTGATCTTGTCAATGTCCATGTGAGAAGCGATGGCGGCGCCGGCCGTGGGGCCGAATCCAGGCACGATGTTGAGGACACCGTCGGGGATCCCGGCCTCCTTGGCGAGGTGGGCGTAGAAGAGCGCAGAGAGGGGCGTCTGCTCGGCGGGCTTGACGACCATGGTGCATCCGGCGGCAAGTGCGGGGCTGACCTTGAAGAAGAACATGGTCGTCGGGTAGTTCCACGGGACGATGTGGCCAACGACGCCGACAGGCTCCTTAAGCGTGTACGCCTGGAGCGGGCGCGACATCTTGAGCGTCTCACCGTGGATTTTGTCAGCCGCGCCGGCGTAATATCGGAGCAGGTTGGCGCCGCCGGGGATGTCCACCATCTTGCCCATCTGGAATAGCTTGCCGGCGTCCACGGTGTCCAGCGCCGCCAGCTCCTCGACGTGCTGGTCCACAAGGTCGGCGAACTTGTGCAGGATCCGACCCCTCGCCTGTGCACGCGTCAGAAATATTGGACATTGCTATCGGCGGGAAACGAACTAATCATTCGAAAATATATATGCAATTCATGGGCCAGCGATTAAGTAACAACGGGCCGGGCTTAATGAGTTTACAGAGAATATTTGCACATACACAACCGGGCATCCTAGGCCAGGGCCCGTTGTCGAAGGCCCCACGGGCTGCCTTGACGGCGAGGTCAATGTCGGCCTTGTCTCCCTCAGCGATCCTGGCGATCACCTCGCCGGTGCGTGGGTCCCGAGTCTCGAACGTCTTGCCTGTATTTATAGTGTACGTGTTAAAGTAAGAAATGAAATTTCCACTGTTTGTTTTTGCGAAGAATTCTCCCTAAAAATTTGAAATCGCCAAAGAATACTCCAACTCTAGCTACTACAGTACTATCTAGAAACCAGAGCATTGACGTCTCTAGAGCAAATTAAGTAGCTAATGTTTGAAAACCTATGAGGAAATAAATAGCTTGAATTCCAAAACCCTTAAAATTACGAAACCTCCCATGGCAATAACCCATCATCATTCAGTAAACTACTAGTAGCTCAACGTCCCACATGGCTAGGCCAAGTTAACTACTCCATGCGAGTTTCTTATTAGCGCCTCAGTAGACAACATGCGAGGCTAGTTTCTAGGCCTAACAGCAACAACCAGTAGAGTACCCACCACCAGCTCTGAGTTTCTGAATTTCATTTTTCTTCCTGAAAGAACCAACTGCTAAATATGATCTGTTTTCTGGCTGACGGCTATCAGATCGATCATGCACCACAAGGGAGGCACGTACGTACGGGACCCATACCGGCCTACGTAGCCTGTGAACTCCCGTCGATCACGGGCACACACATGCATATATAGATGCAGACAAAGAGCTCGACAATGGACCAGCTGTGATCTGAATTATGCATTTCTGTGTACACCCAAAGATAGCAATAGGCCAAGGACCCGCATCACAAAAATACTTGTGGCTCTTGCGTTTGGAAACGCTTGTATTGCTGGTTAGGCTGTCTCCATCATTCTCGGGATTATATCCTGATACCCTAATAATTTCTTATTGCCCATCATCCAGGCTAGCTTGCAGTGTCACTTATATTCCGTTAACTGATTGCTCTGGAGTTTAGCCAGTAGATTTTTTTTATCAAAGGGGATTGATCACCCCAACTTCATTAACGAAGCATTAGACCTACAGAGTTTTATTACAGTATCCAGTTTAGCCAGTAGCAAGCTAGCAGCAGCCGGTGACTTTTGTTTGTCAAAGTCAACTGTTCACATGTCCAGTTCCAAAACTTCTACTGGTGCCAAATTCCCCCTTAGAAACAGTACAAGAATTATTTTAGTTTGTAATAACGACGACGGGGAGTACTGGAATTTGGAATGTGCGTGACTATTTTGTGTTCTAACACTATTGACAACCAATAATTCCGTTGATAAAGCAACCGATAATTGAGGGTGGGCGGAAATTGCTTTTTGAAAGGCTTTGTGTTTGTGCTCTTACCAGGATAATGATGGTGAAATCATCCACTCGTAAGTGGTTTTACGTGATACACGTAGTGATATGACAGAAACCAGAAGGGACGTGTAACCATCAAGAACTCGATATATCAAACCGACAAGCTTACATATAAGGCTACGCGATTAAGCCAATGACAGTACAAGCTACAACAAAGGTGACGACCAGCTTGTATAAAAGATGCCAGTCAGGAAGGGAGGCAGAGGCGTAAGACAACGGGTACGACATGGATGTGGCAGACGCATGACGAAAGGTACTCGTCGGATTTGACACCGCTGATATCCCCGGATCGACAGGGTATCACTTGTCCTAATCATATACTGTCCCCATTTCAAAATAGTTGAAGTTCTAGATTTATCTTAAATCAAGTTTATGTAAGTTTGACCGAGTTTATAGAAAAATATGATTTTTTATTAAAAAAATAATGATAGTATCGGCAACGTTAAATCTATACAGCTCAAAAATATATTTCAGGATAAATCTAATGAAACTACGGAGTACATTGATGTTATAAACTTACCCAAAGTTAAAGTAGTTTGACCTAGGACAAATCTAAAAGTTAAGTTATTTTGGAACGGAAGAATACTAAAATACTTTTGATCACGTCCTTTTTAGACAGTACGGGAGTGCCTAGTGTAAATGCGCTAGCCTGATCAAGGGGGCGATAATACATCATGTAATATGCTTAGAGATATGTTTGCAATAATAAATTAGTTTTTTCAAAAGCACATGTGCTTTTTAAAGCATTTGCCTTGTATACATGAGCTAACCTTGGTATCTATGATGGAAATAAGCATCGGTGCTTAAGAAGAAACAGGTTTACTATTATTTAAACATCTCTAATCACACCTTCCATTGGTGAAGACTTAACACCACGTTTTTAAAGATAGAAATCGGTGCGGCTGCGGCGTACGCATGACGAAAGGTACTCCTCGGACTTGGCATGCCGCTGATATGGCCAAATCAACAGGGTGTCCACTTGTCGTAATCACATAAATAATATGCTACTTCTCATCTTTGAGACTGCTACTGCTAGTGCCTAAATATGTGTGTAAACTGGCAGGCAGGAGCTAGTGTTAATCGGAGCAACACGGCACGTTAAACGCCCTGGCCAGATCAAAGGGCCGGCTGGTACATTTGGAACCCTGAGTGTGATCACGTATGAAATCGGAGGAAATTAGCTCGGCTTAATTTCCCAGCTATAGCTATATATGAGTTATTTGCACTGGTGGTCACACAACTCGACAGCTATGTGCACTTAAGTCACACAACTGGATAACTGAATTTTTTGGTCACACAACTCGTCATCTGGTGCACTTAAGTCACTGACCCCACCTGTCAGGCCGTTTTCCGTTGAAGTTGGTGCTGACTGGACACGTAATCTTGCAAAAACCCCCCTGTATTTTTGTACATTTGCAAAAAAAACCTGTATTTTTGGACATTTCAAAAATTCAGGGGTTTTTTTGAAAAAAATACAGGGGGGTTTTTGCAAATGTACAAAAATACAGGTTTTTTTTTTGCAAAATTACGTGTCCAGTCAGCATCAACTTCAACGGAAAACGGCCTGACAGGTGGGGTCAGTGACTTAAGTGCACCAGATGACGAGTTGTGTGACCAAAAATTCAGTTATCCAGTTGTGTGACTTAAGTGCACATAGCTGTCGAGTTGTGTGACCACCAGTGCAAATAACTCGCTATATATGCTGAAGACCTGAAGTGACAAGTGACAACCTCGCTTATAATTAACAAACCGTTATCAAATTTGGAGGCAGCAAAGGTTAATTCTGCGGCGACCAAACGATGGGCTCTGCCGCCTGTCGCTGGACTCCAAGTTTGATCCCTAAACCCAAGGAAAGCAACTTGTCCGGTTCTTGGACCTCTCGCACTTTGTCTCTGCCTCTTGGACCTCGATTTTGCTCCACAGATAAACAGATTTGTTTTTCTTATTTGCAAGAAAGCATCGGTTAAACAGCATCCATCCATTTATCCTAAAAATATTTGGCGACTCGAAAGTCGAAACTACGATAGGATTTTAACAAAACAGAAACAGTCCTAATTGGGATTCAAAAGTTGGCCTAGGAAGAAGAAGAAGATAGAACGGCCGGCAGGCGCTTTAGCTGCGAGGGCGCCGGAAATGCCGTGGAGAAGGAAGTCTGTAGCTAGGTGGAGGAGAAAGAGGTGTGTACCGGAGGCTGCGTCGACGAACTGGCCATTGATGAAGAGCTTGGTGAACTTGATGTCCAGCTCCGGCACCTGGAACCCCTTCTCGCCGTTCGCTGCCGCCATCTTCGTCCTTGGGTCCGGGTGAGATAGAGAAGGAGGGGGTGGCTCTCTGTGTGTGTATGTGCGCCACGGGGCTGGGCTTTTTAAAGCAAGGGGAGGGCAAAGAGCCAAAACTGACAGACTTGTTGTCCATGGACTGTGTATGTATTTGCTCGAGAGCAAGAGATGTACTACTATACGTTTCTTCTTTTTCTCAGATTGTTTGGTCTTCTGCACGATTAAGAGGCGAGCCCTTTCATTACGATTGAAGTATTTTTCTTCAGAAACCACAACAATATGCTTCTTTTTTCTAGTCTGCAGAGAGCAAAGCTGTTGTCAATCTAAAATGTACTGGTGGACTTTCTGATCCGGTGCTCGTCCTTATCAAGGGTCCCGGCCGGATGGACAAAACTAGCTGATCCGACATTAAGGGATGTAAAGAACTAGTTGATCCGAGCATTAAGGCATATAATCGGTTGAGTTAGCGGGTGCGATGCTCGTGTCAGAAAGGGACACTTGACACACACACCGATGGCATTTTACCGAAACCATGGAGGCTTGCATGTGCTGTAGCGGGCACCAATCGCATAAACAATGGGATCAGGCGACCGACCATTTCCGTGGGACATGAGCATAGTTACGAACTGAATCCCAAATAAGATCACTACATCTGCATGCAACCCCCTTGCTTTCTCAGTTGAGAGGCCAAAACGAATTTCTGCAAAAGAAAACTTCTACTGCTATTCCTACAGCTGTTTCGGTCCTTTATTTGTCAATCTTGGAATCCTAGTGCGTTTACATATGCAGAACTAAAGCGTAATGAGACTCTTAGGCTAGGCCCGAAGTGAACCCCGAGGAGCAAAAAGCACCATGTGCATATTGACATATCCTTAGGCTAGGCCGCGCGCGGCTGCACCGTCGTCAAAGGCGCCTACGTCAAAGGCTAGCGATCGGTGCGGCCGCCGTTGACGAGCGCGAGGATACATGTCGTCGCCGGCGAGGCCACGACGGCCGAATTTCCAAAGTCAGCATCGGCCTTGCAGCTCCGCTGTGCAAAAAGGTTTTCGCCAACAACGTGTCGGGACGGTAGTCCTGCAGGCAGCTTGTGTGTTGCATCAGAAACAGGGAAGAGCCGTCGTGAAAAAGATGAAGTGAAAATTGCGCCACAAATCGTATGTGTGGGGACGTTGATTAAACCTGAAAGAAAGTACAGTAGTGGCAAACTCTCTCTAAGACCCAACGGATCTCCCACTCCATGTCTAACAGCACGGTGCAATCCCCATGATGTGGCCATCTCCTGGCCGAACAAACACGATCGGGGGAGGACGCACACCAGGGGAACAGAGTGCGACAATGGAAAGAGATGGCCAGATGGAGGGGTCTCTGTTGTGCTGTACCCTGTAAAGGACAACAAGTTACCGACGAACAACGAAAAGTCTTAACTTTCATCAGTTTAAATGGAAAAGTAGAAAGGTGACCCCAAGACCATTCGGGACGTCAAATCGCGTTCAGAAACCAAGCAATGAACAACCTTAGTTAGCTGGTACGGAGTACTACTCTTCTGAGAAATTGCCCCTGAGCAGTGCTTTACAAAGTCCAACCACGGATGCCCCCAGGCATTCAACAGTTTGAAAAGTTCATGAGCCATGACTTCCATTAGCTTCAACCTTCAGCGCCATGGATGATGGTTCGAATTGCAGGAACCCAGTGCTCTTTCGTGGTTTCTCGAAAGAAAAAGAAAAAGAACTAGCATTATTCGACATAAATTACTTTCCAATTTCTCAACTTTGCTCAGATCCCATCACATGAACAGAAACATCCCAGGCAAAATAATAGCACTGGAAGTCCTTTACGGCTGCCTTGGTCAGCGATCATTGCAGTGCGGTTACAACACCAGGATTGGATGCGAGTCCCAGTGTACCCAAACAAATGATGTACAGCTCTCCTTTGGTACACTAATCTTCCTAGAAGAAATGCTATTGTACATTACACCGGGTGATCAATAACAACACTCTTATCACCACCACGAGCATTATAGCTCGGCTTACATAATCTTTTGTGGTAGAGATTAGCTAAAGGCCTTCTGTTCTGTTCCAATTTGTTCTGGGCCTTGTGCCTGCTTCTCCAGGCCTGGTTCTCGCCTAGATATCGCGAGAGGCAGAGTCAAAACATGTTCTAACAAGTCATGTTGGGGCTGGATTTCGGAAGAATGGATGGTCGAGAGCTTCTTGGGCAGTAAGGCGCTCCGAAGGCTCAAATCTTAAAAGACCATATAGCAAGTCCGCCAGGGATGCCCTTGAATGGTCGGCATTTCTCGCAACCAAGTCCTGAAGTTGCAGATATGTAAGCAGGATCATCTTCACATTACCAAAGTGTTCATTTCATACTCTCTTAAGTCACAAGTTAAAGCAACCCGGCACCTAATATTCCGGATTAACATAACTACAAAATAACATTAATAACTGACCGGATAAGTGAAACTTTTTACCTTCCGTATTTGCACTCCAACAGACTAAGTACTAAACTATGTATTAAAATTAATTACGAATATGCACTACCGTACAGTCTTAAGCCAGTGGAAGAAGAATTATCTATCCATGTGCAGTTAAATATGTAAGTAACTTATGTAACCGCACTGCAATGATCAAATACTCTATCTATGTCCAGTACTCTTGCTAGCAAACATAATCAAAATCTAAACCAGGGACCAAAAAATGCACAAGTTTTTGACAATTGATAGAAAAGCGAGACCCAGAAAACTGATAAGGTAGAATAGGGGAATCAAAACCTTTAGTCGATGTAGTTTTCTGACTGCTCTGATGCTTTCCCTTGTAACAGCACCTTCAGGCCAATTTAGACGTGTCCCTCGTCTAAAGTATTTCTGAGCTGATGAACTGCATATTCCAAGTGACATACAGGATGTCAGTATGACAGATGAGTATAACAATAAAGGAAAGAATAAACAGAGAACTGCATGTAATAATCGATAATCCCTCCACGTTGCAAAGTCATAGACATTCTCTGTCGAACTTCTAAAACTTTTACTGTTAAATTGTTTTAATAATTTAGATTGTAATCTTGAAAATTATATTTATGCATTTTTCCCAAAAAGTATTGACATAATATCATGTTTTGTTGAGTTGCAAACATATACTTTAGTACAAATTAGCCATCAAAGTTACATCTAGAAGACCATGGCAATGTCCAAAACGTCACTTGTTTGTGAACTGGAGGGAGTAGCATACAATTAACTTAAATCTTGTATGTATGCAAGTTTGGAAAAAATATTCTTCAATATAATTTAAGAAAGTGGCATTTGCATAAGCAACATAAAATGTATATGTTTGGGAGAGGATCATAACATGTTAATATGTTCTGCAAAAGCATTTTGGCACATGCTTGCAAAAATTAATTTACAAGACGCATGTATTACCAACAGAAAAGAAAGGCAAGCTAGGACTACTTGTCTGTAGCAAACCGTTAAACAATGATAAGCAGTACAAATTAAGGAACCATGAACAAAAACAAGTTGGATTGCGCATAAAAACAAACGAAATACTTTAAGGATAGGACGTGCCAGTGTTTTTAAAACATTTGATACGCAAGATTTACTGCAAAAGAGAAAAGATATATATTTCAGTTTGGGATTTATTAGGCACTTAGGCAGCCTTTCCCTTGTTTTTTGTTTTCAAGACGACTTGACTCAAAACCCTGGACCCTCCAGGATTCAGGTGGAGATATTATTGTCCTCTCAAGAAACTAGCCAAATACAGAGGGATTAATTCTCAAAGCTATCCCTGGACCATCAGGACACAGGTGGAGATACTTGATTTGTTAAAGATAGCACATGGAAAAATAATAATATGATAATCACATTAACAGTATAAATACAAACCTAGCTTTCCGTATCATGTGTTCTGGTACGGGACCCAAAACCCTCTCCATCATTGCTAGGTGTTCCAGGTTCTCATGTGTCTGAAACAATGCTTCCCCCTAAAAATGTTAAGGGTTAGGAACATATGTTGGTAAAAGAGGAAAGACAGGCATCACGAGCAATCTAACCGAGCATAGCTCGACGAGGATGCAACCGAGGCTCCAAATATCACATGGAAAACTCCAGCCTAAGCCTGGCAAAGGAACATTCAGTAACATCAGAAACTCAAGATTCCTCTCTGGAAGAAGAAACGTTAGTAACTACTTCAATCGTTGATCTAAGCTCAAGGAAACAGGAGAAAAGATGAGTTCTTATTAAACGGAGAAAGAACATTGGTCAGTCCAATCAATTTTTATCAGTAGTTCAGCACAGTAGCACAACATGAGCATTGTGCGGGTTTTAGGTTGATATAAAAGCATTTGTACAATTTAGACCAATAAACACCCAACTCTATAATTATTTATGTTCTTAGACAGGCCATTTTACGAGGAAGATGGGTCATATATCTATTCAGCTAGTACATCAAGCATTCAAACTAATTCAATCTTCAGGCCCATACATTACTGGGCATGTCCAAACTTGACTCTAACAAACCAACAGTACTAACATATATCATAAAAAGCAGTAAATATATCCATCCTAAAAACACCCTTTTGCCTCATCAAAAGAGGCATGGCTATCTCTAAAAGCTTACAGAGCAAAAACTAAAACACAGGAGAAAGAAACAATGGAGCAAAAAAAAAACTGTCAGATGGCCAAATATACCGATGTATAACATGCACAGTTACTAATCTAGATAATCAACCAGTAGACTGAACAATCAATCACTGAAAAGTCTGTAGACTTTATGTCATTATATTTTCCGTCATTGGCCCAATATTTGATACTCCAATTTGAAGGTTCTTTCTCACTAGCAAACACTATTCTGGAAATGGCAAGTTGCTCTTCTAATAAGTTATGTCGCTTATAGATAAACAAGAGTATCAACTGGCATGCATCATACTTAGATTCCTAGGAACATAAATTACATTTGTTTTCTGCTCTTTACAAGCATATTCAAAAACACAGTAACCTATACCTCAAGCAACATGAAACAAAAGCAAACCTTCAAGAATAACCAATTTACCTAAGATTATTTCAGGTGCCCTGTAATGCCTCGTAGAAACAATCGAGGTATGTTCCTGATTATCAAAGGCAGTACTACCAAAATCTATCAGCTTTATGGCACTGGACTTTGGCAAGCACTTGAAGTGCATCTCATCTTGTGAACTCTTCTGTACAACCCAAGTGATCATTCAAGATAACTGCTTACACCGTATGCCTAAAATCAAAATAACATATGCTCACTACAAAACTGGTTGAGATTAGGTACCTTGGTACTTGGAAGCTTTATATATTCAGAAGATACAAGCAGTATGTTTTCTGGCTTCAGATCAGTGTGAATAAGGCGCAATTCGTGCATATCTATTTTAAAAGGAAAAAAGGAAAAGATGGTCAAGCATGCCACTTGAAAGCAAGAGAAGAATGAATCTGTAACTGCCAAACTTGTTAAGAACGGATATGCAGAATCAAGCAATCACACACATGCTACAGATTCCAACAGTTGTCGTCCAAACTCCCGCACAAGTTCCACAGGGAAAGGTTGGTATCTATTTCTCTTTAGAAAATCAAACAAGCTTGGCCCAAGCTTCTCAAATACCTGACAAAACCATTGATATCCATTGAATAAAAGTTATCTTTATTTTGTTTCCATATCAGGGAACCGTCATGAGCAAAGAGCAAAGAGAAGCAACTGTTTTGAAGTATTACAACTACATTATCATGTTATGTGTACCAGCATGCCAGCATCACTATGTATGAGATACTGGGAGGGGTAAATTAACTATAAACAAGGCATATAAAAAGGAATTTAATGCGTTACTGGATATGGAAGTGAATGCAACAACAGATACTTCGAATCAACTTGTAAAACTTGCATAGATGAACAAATAGAAAAACAGACTTACAATGCATATATGATTGCGATAGTCAAACCATCTTTGAATTTGGACACAGCTGGGCATTAATGAAAATACATTAAGTAAGGAACATAAAACAGTAAGATTTTAGGGATTAAGTTTGTTGAGACACTAACAGGGATCTGTATCGCTCGTTTTCTGCAAGCGATTGAGCACATCGATCTCGATCATTGCAGCATCCCGGTATTTCCGGATGCTCCGGATAACTTTTATTGCAACATATTCACGTGTTTCACGATCCCAGCATTCCAAAACTCGTCCGAAAGTACCTATGAAAATCATACTCGTGTTGCTCTACATTAGTATAATACCAAAAACTCCAAGTACAAGAGAACATGCCATATTGAAGGAAACCCGAACCTTCACCCATTTTGCTCAAGATTTTGTCTGAGTCATAAAAAAGGAGATTGTCAGTAAACAATAGTGCAGGACATGTACAGCTTACAAAACTAAGGTATTCACAGTTTTGACTTAGACCTATCTTCGGTACTGGCACAGAAAAGGCGCATAGGCCAATCAAGTTTCTATACTAAATTAATAATATAAAGTTATAAACAGAGGCACATCAGTGGAAAATCTGGACGGAAACTTTGCTTCATCATCCCCTTTGCCCTAGGTAAAATTAACTGGTTCTACAGAACATAGAACAATCCGATCATTCTTCTGTGTTGTCGAGGTGAACCTTAGCCAGGTTTTTTTTTGAACAACTGAAACCAACTATGATAAGTAACTGGCGGTGCAAAAGAGGATATAAGGCCATACAAACATAGCACGGATAAATGCCACCATTAGTTACGATATGCATACATAAAAATCTGTATCCACCATTTTTTTCTAAGAATATGTGCACATTGACAAATATTTTTCCACCATGTTTGTCAGAATTACATAAATAAGTATTTATGAATTATACACAAAAGCTATATAGGAGTTAACAAGAGGATCAAGAGGCGGGTGCTTACACCGGCGAGTCAAGTTCTCGCCGAGATCAAATACGTAATGCCCGTCGCGATCGTCATCCCTCCACGGCGGCGACGCGGCGCCCCTCGCTACCTGCAACCGACGGCAGGGCAAAATCCAGGTCAGTAAAGAACCGGAACACCCAAGCCCTAATCGTAAGCATAAGTACCCCAAGTAAAAGGATCATTACCACCTCCCGCTCCGGCGGCGGCGCGCCGGCGCCGTCCAACTCTTGACGCGTGCGCTTCCGCGACCGCGACGACTCCATGGATTCCGATTCGTTTGGGAGGAGAGAGACGGGGGGAGAGAGAAACCCTAGGCCGTGCGGCTGGGATGCGTGGTGGGCTGAGGCCCAACAGCGCGACTGGAGCGGGATAGATTTGGGACGGACCGAACTGGGCTAGGACTCCAGTTAGCGAGCGGTATTCACTGTACTATTCTCATAATTAAAGCTACTCTCTCCGTTCCCCGAATAAGTCTACCTTTCTATTTTTATAGTAAGTTAAGCATATTAAAATTTAACCAATTTCATAGGAAACGTATCAATATTTATGACATTAAATTGGTATCACTAGATTTGTCTTGAAATAACGTTTTAAAATATACCAATTTGATGTCATACATATTGCTACATTTTTCTATAAAATTGGTCAAATGTTTAATTTATTTATTTTTGCGAATAAAACCCAGATCTATTAGCATAGACCAGCAGTAAAACAGTCCTAAAAAAACTTGAATTTTTTTAAAATTTTGACCTAATACAAAAGCTAGATATACATTCTTTCAAGGACGGAGGGAGTACTTCGGGTCGCCCTATACCTCGCTCTTAGTGAGCTGTAGCGAGCGACTCACCCACACGATTCCTGTTGCATGTACGAGACCTCCACATGGGTCGGCCCACATGCTGCTCCTTTTTTCGTTTTTTCTTTCCTGTTTAATATCGATATATTTTCTGGTTTTATTTTTTATTCGTTCTGTTCGTGCTTTATTTTTCCTTTTTTTTAAATCTGGACATTATTCAAAATATGAAAATTATTCATTTTAAAAAATGGTTTAGATTTTGAAAATTGTTCATTTTTAAAATGGTTTCAAATTTTAAAATTGTTCTAATTTTGAAAATGGTTCAGACTTTGAAAAATGATCATCTTTTAAAATGATCAGAATTTTAAAATGGTTCAGATTTTGAAAATTGTTCATTTTTTAAATTGGTTTCAAATTTGAAATGGTTCCAATTTTAAAATTGTTAAATTTTTGAAAATTATCAATTTTGAAAATGGATCCAAATTTGAAATGGTTTAAATTTTGAATTTTTTTATTTTTGATAAAATGGTTTCAAATTTTAAAATGTTTCTAATTTTGAAAATGGTTCAGAAAAATCAGTAACAAAAATGGTTCAGATTTTGAAAATATGAAACACGAATATTTTTCAAATAAAGGAAAATAAAACTAAAATAAAAATAAAACAGAAAAAAGAAACAAAAAAAGAAAGAAATGAAAGAATAAAATGGAAAACAAAAAAGAAAATATAAAATAGAAGTATAAATAAAGCAATATGAATAACAACCTGATCGTAGTCCAGTGGCAGTGCACTCTATCCGCGCATAAGTGGAGAACCTGAGTTCGAATCCCACCCCTGCCAAAGGCAATCCTCCGCAGGCGAAGCAAACTTACAACTCGCAAAGAGCGATTAATAGTGTTTCCGGGCTATTTCTTCTGGATCGGTTTTTTCAGTTTTGGGTTTTCCTTAATAATATCCTGTTAGGGATCTCAAAAGAAAAATAATCTCCCGTTAGTCCTTGAGAGCTTTCCTTTTCGCTTGGGTCGAGTCCGGTTATGTCGTGTCGTGAAGGTATTCTTTATATAGATTTGGAAAATGGGCGCTAGGAGGTTTCGATTGACTTCCGGAGACGAGCAACACGTGAGCACGACACAGCAAGAAGGACACGACGATCTACCTAGATTTTGGCCGCTCAGAAGCGTGACACCATACTTTGTATGTCTGAATACATGGTCAGCATTGTTGTGGTTACAGAGTCCCGGGTTGACTATCGGATTTTGCTAAGAGGAAGAATATCTTCACATGTTCATTACACCAAAATGGAGGGCACATTTCAAGCATGTGATTTTCGAGAAGCTCATTTTGAACTTGCACTTTTCTTCTCGCTTCACTATGATCATATCTTGAAGGTAAGCATGAATCTTAGACGATATTCATTTCTCCAATACGCAGTTACCAATGGCTCAAGTCTCACATGATCATTATTTGGATCACACCTTGAATACTACTTTGTCCAGCACTTGATCCCTTTTACGCTCTATCACAATATCTTGAGATACATAAGAAATTCTTCACTTGCTTGCATACTCCAAGAATTAGTCAACTAGGACTCAACACATGAGTGTACTTTGAGGCATATGTTGAATTCTTCTCTTGAAATCAGACTCTCAAGATCTTGATCTCTCATGACTTAACATATAAGGTAGAGCATGTCTTCCGGAAATGACAATCCGCAACTAGTTGCGGGTGCAACTAGTTGCCGGATACCCCACTTTCGAGTTTCCAAAAATTCCAAAAAAAATCATGGACATGTGTCATGTTGAATCTACTACACCCAAAAAATTTCATCCCGAAATATTATCATATGTGACCTGTACAAAAAAGACAAATGGAAGTTTGATCATTTGTCTTTTTTGTATAGGTCACATATGATAATATTTTGGGATGAAATTTTTTGGGTGTAGTAGATTCAACATGACACATGTCCATGATTTTTTTCGGAATTTTTGGAAACTCGGAAGTGGGGTATCCGGCAACTAGTTGCGGAAAATTCCCTCTCATGTCTTCCTTTGAGTTCCACACAAGAACAACAACATTATTTCATCTTATTGATCATATCATATTCATATCTTGACATTGATGATCTTGCTGCCAATATTCGAACAATATATTTATCTTCATGGCATACAAACTTGAATCCAATACATAGACTTCATATCATTACCTATGGAAATCCCTTCAAATATAAACCAATGAAACAGTTAGTCATAGTGATTGTCACTAATTACTAGAATCACACATGGTGCTCCATGCACTTTCACTGAGGCAGACGAGTAAACGCCGTTAGGCGTCCGTCGCCACGTCACATAGTCTGTAGTTGAAACATCAAGATGGATAATTACAATGACTCCCAAATACGAACAGACTAAACCAATAGCTCGCCCTTCAAATACTTTGTCTAGCTATTTTGGTGAACAATCCAAACAAACGACAGTCGTTTGCGGGTGCAAGATAGAAACAAGTCTGAGCCTGTTGACTTAGTAGGACGATCCTCCAGTCATGGATCAAAACATATGTTTATCTTGTTGCCGTCACCAAGATGAAATCTGATAGAGGCTCGAAAAGGGTGTGAAATTTATCACCGATCGGAAGCGGGAGGCCTCTCCAGGGCGCGTACCATATCAAACTAGTCTTTTTATAACTATGAGAAAAGCCTTTGCTCGTCCTTTGTGTTTTTCGTTAGCATGCTACATATGCATTCAGGATTGTCTATTCTAAAAAACTGTATACGCACTAGTCTTACGATGGGGCAAACACTGGTGCACCTAACCATATTGTTATCAAGCGACAACGACATGCGAAAGGACCAACTTAGCCGGCCCAAAAACAGATGGGCGGGAAAAGGCTAAACCAAGTTTTCTTTTCTAGTGATTTCGCATTTAGGGTGGCCTTACCGTGGAGGACAATGGTAATCCATAGTGTAGGTGCAAGAACCAAAGTAAGAAGAGAGCGACACCAATTTTTTACCTTACTGTTTGTGGACTTCTTAAATTTGAAAATAATAAAAAATTATACATTGTGTTTAGTAAAAATATCCCAAATATACAAAATAGAATCTGAAACAAAATGACCACATAAAACTTTAAAAATACCACAATGGATAAAGATGTTATGCTAGGAAAAAATTACATATCCCACAGGAACATATGGTCAACTTTATCGTGTTCAATTTTTGTTTTTAGTCAAGACCAATAATTACTATAAAAAATAAAACTATTGCAAAAGAGTAAACATTTTCTACGACAAAACTTAAAAATGTAGAAATTTAGCTTATGGAAGCACTTCCAAACATCACATGACCCTCATATACAGAATAAAGCAAGGAGAGACGATATGGACTACAAATGTATGACTTATATATTGACGGTATACATGTTTATGAAGGTACTTTACAAACATCACAGCACATTTAAATATATTAGTTCATTAGATTCAAGTTTTTGGTGATGCTACCCCTATACGCATTAGGCATAACTGAAACTAGCAAGCAGGATCTAGATGCAAAGGGCATCGTTAGTTCATCAAGCCATCAGCTAAGATCTTGCCACCATTGGGCAAACTAAGGATAGTGTTTTCCACTTTGACAATGCAACCCCAACCCTGCAAGGTAGTCACGTACCAGGGCCAATCCAAGAACCAATTAGGCGCTGGACGAACCAAATATTATAATTTGTACTAAAATTTATATTTTGAAAAACAATATTGCATATTATAGCATTAACGACTACATAGAAATGCTAATATTCCTTGTGTAACAACCATATAGAATGTATAGTATTATTTATCTGCAATATTGACCATGTAGAAATGCTAAATTTTAGTTGTAATATTCCTTGTTACACAATTGTATTAATTATCTTCAAACAAACTTGCTTGTGCTAAACTTAGATTGTATACAACAAAAATTTCTTCTCAACTATGTTTCAACAATTGCATAGACTATATAGTTTACATATTCATGATAAAGATATCTAATATTATGACCCAGCAAATACCTTAACAATATTTTCTAGTATATGAATTGGCAACCACATTTACCTAAACTTCTAGAAAATAAATTAAATTATTGTCATGAATTTTTACCGATATTTCCTAGATAAAATCTTATAAGTTAGGTGGGCTCACTAATAAGTTAGGAATGTTGTGGATGCCACCTTTATTTTAATAGTTCACTTTTAATTACAATAAACAAACATAAAATGGTGCACATTATACTACATAGACATAAAATTCAAATATTTGCTTCTTGCAATGCCGAGTTTTACCATCTAGTTGTAAGAGTGCCCTCGCCCTCGCCAGCAGTTTCTAAAATAAAATGTCTTGAATGAAATTGAACATGAAAATCTTGTTGGTAAAGATTATTGTTGTTGATCTAAATTATTTTCTCCTACATGGCACACGGTTGATGTTATAGACATCTCCTACAAATACAAATTTGAGAAGAAATTGAAGGGGTATCGAGGGGAGAGGGAACGGGGAGGAGTTTGCATCAATGCCGAGTCCAGCCAGCCGCTCTGCACTTCTGCTGTTAGTGATAGCGGGAATACATTTTATCAGAAGTAAAATCCTGCCAGTAACTAACTTAACCCCTGCGCCTTCCCGCCAGTGGGATCATACGCTTCTTGAGGAGATCTTTAATCCAATTGACGTCTCAAGAATTTTGCAGATTCCGTTGAGCATGAATGTGGATGAAGATTTTATTGCTTGGCACCTGACAAAATCATATACATTTTCTGTTAGGTCCGCGTACTATGCTGAGTGGAATCATATTAATGGTCGCAGGATGACTACCGCGGATGATCGTGGTACCGCTTCAATTAATCCAGTTTGGGAGATTCTTTGGAAGCTGAAGATTCATATTAATGGTCGCATGGAACTATTCCTGGGATGGCAATTCTCGCTGATCGCCATGTTCCTGTTCCGCCACAGTGTCATGTATGCTCTTTGGGACCGGAGGATATCCGTCACCTGCTATTCACTTGCAGTAGAGCTAAGGAAGTTTGGCTGTCTCTTGATCTCTTATCTATAATTAACTCAGCTTTGGTGGATTGTTCTGGTTCGGTGATTCTCGAGGAGCTTCTTCGAAATCATGGACCAGATATTTCTGAACTTACTGATCTGAAGGAGTTAATTGTGGTGGGGGCTTGGTACATTTGGTGGCAGCGAAGAGAACATGTTAAAGGAGAGTCTATTGCTCCGCCACGCCAAACAGTTTTGCTATACAAGCTTTGAAATCAAATTTCTGCGCAGCCCATGAAAAAGCACAACCGAAGGAGATTGTTTGGAGTAAGCCAAAACCGAATACATATAAGCTAAATATTGATGCATGTTTTTTCCCTAATGGAACAGGTGCTACGGGCGCAATTATTCGGAACGACAAAGGGGAGGCAATTGCTGGCTCTAGTCATACTTTGTTACACCTCCCTGATGCAACTACGGTTGAGACTTTCTCTTTGAAGAGGGGGCTGGAGTTGGTTGAACATGTGGGATGTCACCCAATCACCATCGAATCGGACTGTCTTGAACTAGTTCAGGCATTCAATGGCGAGATCGAGATCGGCGGTTTGTATACAGCTGTGTTGGCCGATTGCTTTCAAATGGCTTCCAGAATTGGTGATATATCCATCCAGCATTGCTTTCGTGAGGCAAACATGGTTGCTCACAAACTAGCTAGGTCTTGTTTTGATTCAGATAATCCTGTTTTTTGGGACTGCGATCCCCCTTTATTATCCCCGATGTAATGAACGATGTATCCATATTTGTCTGAAGCAGCAAGTTTCTGACGCACTCTTTTCCTTACCAGGGTACCTAAGGGGACTGGAAGGTTTTTAATGAGGCGCTTGCTAGCTTAATAAAGTGTGGTTAAAATTCAAAAAAAAAAAACCTGCGCCTTCCCATTTGACAATCTTTCACAAGACTGTCAAGTTCAAGACAAATGCACCGTAAGCTCCCGCCATTGCCCCACCCCACACTCCGCTCCTCCAGCTCCGCATCCCATTCCCCGCCGCCACCTCGCCGCCTCCCACCCCCGTGCCTCTTCGCGACCTCCTCGCCCACCGCCTCCCTCCTCCGCAATATCCGCCTCCTCGCTCACCCCCGCCAGTGCACCCTCACGCCGACCTCCTCTTCCTCCTCCGTCGCCGCAGCGGAGAGGCCGCCCCGGAGAGCCTGCATCTCGAGCTCTTCAAGCGCGGGCTCACCCATGACCTCTTCCTCTCAAACCATCTCGTTAACTCGTATGCCAAGGGCTCGCGCCTCTCCTGCGCGCGCCGGGTGTTCGACGATATGCCGGAGCGGAACGCCGTTTCCTGGACCTGCCTGGTATCTGGGTACGTGCTGTCGGGGCTCACTGGCGAGGCCTTCCAGGTGTTCCGCACGATGCTGCGGGTGGGTTCCGAGTGCAGCAGGCCCACGTCATTCACCTTCGGGAGCATGCTCCGGGCGTGCCAGGATGCTGGCCCGGACCACTTGGGATTTGCGGTGCAGGTTCATGGATTGATCTCGAAGACTATGTATGCGTCTAATACGACGGTTTGCAATGCCCTGATCTCGGTGTACGGCAATTGTTCTGTGGGTCTGCCGCTCCAGGCGCAACGAGTGTTTGATACCACGCCAGTTAGGGACCTCATCACGTGGAACGCCTTGATGTCTGTGTATGCTAAGAAAGGGTATGTGGTTTCGACGTTTTCCTTGTTCATGGCAATGCTGCGTGATGACGCAGCAGCTGAGCTGAGGCCAAATGAGCATACTTTTGGGAGCTTGATCACTGCGGCGTCAGTGTCCTCGTGCAGCTCAGGAGTGCTCGAGCAAGTGTTCGCGAGAGTGCTCAATTCTGGCAGCTCAAGTGACCTCTACGTGGGAAGCGCTCTTGTCAGTGCGTTTGCGAGACATGGCATGCTTGATGAAGCTAAGGCCATTTTTCTCAGTTTGGAGGACAGGAATGCAGTTACCTTGAATGGTCTGATCGTGGGTTTGGTCAAGCAGCACTGCAGTGAAGAAGCAGTGAGGATTTTCATGGGGACTAGGGAGTCAGTTCTTGTCAATGCAGATACATATGTTGTGCTGCTCGGTGCGATAGCTGAGTTTTCTTTACAGGAAGATGGGTTGATGAAAGGTCGGGAAGTCCACGGACATGTTCTTAGAACTGGATTTATTGATTCGAAAATTGCTGTCAGCAATAGTCTGGTTAATATGTACGCAAAATGTGGTGCCATTGACAAAGCTTCTAGAGTTTTCCAGTTGCTTTGTGCAAGGGATCAGGTTTCATGGAACACCATTATCTCGGTTCTTGATCAGAATGGCTACTGTGAAGGTGCAATGATGAATTATTGTACAATGAGACAAGGTCGTATAAGTCCATCAAATTTTGCAGCAATTAGTGGCTTGAGCTCATGTGCAAGTTTGGGACTTTTGGCTGCAGGCCAGCAAGTCCATTGTGATGCTGTAAAGTGGGGACTGGATGTAGATACCTCTGTTTCAAATGCGCTGGTCAAAATGTATGGAGAATGTGGAGCTAGATCGGACTGCTGGGAAGTTTTCAACTCCATGGCTGAACATGATGTAGTTTCCTGGAACTCTATCATGGGTGTCATGGCCAATTCGCAAGCACCTATTGCTGAATCCGTAGAAGTATTCTCCAATATGATGAGGAGGGGTTGGTTCCAAATAAAGTGACATTTGTTAACTTACTGGCTGCATTGTCGCCGTTGTCTGTGCTTGAGTTGGGAAAGCAGGTTCATGCTGTGGTGCTGAAGCATGGAGCTATAGAAGATAATGCAGTGGATAATGCTCTGGTGTCATGTTATGCTAAGTCAGGAAAAATAGATTCCTGTGAGCAGCTGTTTTCTGAAATGTCGGGCAGAAGGGATGCTGTCTCATGGAATTCAATGATTTCAGGGTACATCTACAATGGCCATCTGCAGGAGGCTATGGACTGTGTTTGGCTTATGATGCACAGTGACCAAATGATGGATTACTGCACTTTCTCCATTGTACTGAATGCATGTGCCTCTGTGGCAGCATTGGAGCGTGGAATGGAGATGCATGCTTTTGGTATTAGGTCACAGTTGAAATCAGATGTTGTGGTTGAGAGTGCTCTTGTTGATATGTACTCTAAGTGTGGAAGGATAGACTATGCTTCAAAGGTGTTCAATTCCATGAGTCAGAAAAATGAGTTCTCATGGAATTCTATGATTTCTGGTTATGCGAGACATGGTCTTGGAAGAAAAGCTTTAGATATCTTTGAAGAAATGCAGCACAGTGGAGCAAATCCAGACCATGTCACATTTGTCGGTGTTCTATCTGCCTGTAGTCATGCTGGATTCGTAGATAGAGGTCTAGACTACTTAGAAATGATGAAGGACCATGGTATACTACCTCAGATTGAACATTATTCTTGTGTTATAGACCTTCTTGGTCGAGCTGGTAAGCTCACCAAGATACGGGAATACATCAAAAGGATGCCAATGAAACCAAATACTCTCATATGGAGGACCGTGTTAGTTGCTTGCCGACAATCGAAGGACAGTGACAAGATAGATCTGGGGAGAGAAGCTTCACGGATGCTTTTGGAATTAGAACCTCAAAATCCTGTAAACTATGTTCTTGCATCTAACTTGTATGCAGCAACAGGAAGGTGGGAGGATACAGCCAAAGCACGAGCTGCAATTGGGGGAGCAGCAGTGAAAAAAGAGGCTGGTCGCAGTTGGGTAACCCTAGGTGATGGAGTTCATACCTTCATTGCTGGAGACAGATCACATCCGAACACCAAAGAAATATATGAAAAGCTGAGTGTTTTGATCCAGAAGATAAGGAATGCAGGTTATGTTCCAATGACAGAGTTTGCCTTGTATGATCTTGAAGAAGAGAACAAAGAGGAGTTGCTAAGCTATCATAGTGAAAAACTTGCAGTTGCCTTTGTTTTAACTCGCTCCTCCTCAGGTGTACCCATAAGAATCATGAAGAACCTTCGGGTTTGTGGAGATTGTCACACAGCTTTTAGATACATATCTCAGATTATTGGCCGGCAAATCATTTTAAGGGATTCCATCCGATTCCATCATTTTGATGATGGAAAATGTTCTTGTGGGGATTACTGGTAGCTTGTTTATAAGTTGGTAGCAGGAACAGAGTATTGTTAACCTCTTCGAATTTTATGGTACCAAACAACCGGGACACGATGTTCTTAACTTATCTCGCATTTGAGGTCATTGTTGTTATTGAAAGGTACAGGTAATATGTTCATTACGATGAATTTACTGTCACTTACCTGTCCCAAGTTGCAAAAGATCCCTAACCTTGCAAGTAGTATATTACTTGACTTTAACATGAATACTTAATTGGTGTGGTTTGCTGCTATATGAAAAAACTTGTATGCAGCATAGATTTAGAATCTAGAATTTCTGCTTGTCTGTAGGCATTCTTCAGTGAGTATATGTGGGTAGCACACGCCATAGAAGTGATATATCCATAGTGTGTATGAATAGCTTGTTTTGTTCCACACAACCTAATAAGTTCCTTTGTGCGCAAACCACCAGTTTATTAGCCTCCTTGATTGTCAGGACGTTGTGGCCTTGTGGGGCCAACAAACTCATTTCACTCAAACAGCTTGAGTTCTTCCGCCTGAAAGCTAGGGATTGAAGCCATGTAATTATGCATTTTCTTTACCGCGTATAGTAGGGTAGCCCCCTACAGTATTTTATTGCCAAAATTTGAAAAGCATTTACAAGGATATGTACAAAGGAATGAAGAAAACGTTGGTAAACCAGAGATTGTTTATGCTTGTCCTTGACTCTATGCATAGGCAAAGCCATGTCTTTCTTAAAAAGAGCCTTCTAAGCTTTGAAGGCCTAACATGCTTGAAGATCCATCCATTTCTTAGTTACCAAATGATGCATTTCCAGATAAGCTTTTACCATGTACCGGACGTCCTAAAGGAATATCCCTTTATTCTTCTCGAGTAAATCCATTCACAAAGAAGAAAGCTGGAAAGTGGATTTTACATTTATCAAAACTGACAAGACAGTACAAACGAAGTCATGGATATAACAGTGTGCAAGATTGATCTTTCTATACGTTGGATAAAAGAAGATATATCATACTTCCGACATATACAGAACAATAACACCAAACATTGGCCATCAATCCAAATCCACAATCCCAAAATTGGAGAGAAGGATCTTCATTTGCTCGACGAAATCCTGGCCTGTCGCGTACTCTGTTAGCATCCCTACTGCAAACCCAAACATAGCCCATCTGCGAAATTTTTCATAACCAGAATCACCATTTCAGGAACAAACAATCTTAAACTATCTAACAGAACAGTTACTCTTAAAGCTACATCGTCCTGCATTTCAGCATTGCTGTCACAGCTACTAGTAGTTTCTGCAAGGTATAACTTAAAGGTACACTAGGAGAAAAGAACATTATAATCTGCTGTAACTTTACTATTATCTCACTCTTGACTACTCATAAACATGCCTAATTATGAACTAAGCAACCTCAGGTCAGTTGTTAGTTTGAAGGCGCATTGGTGTTTGTTACCATGATCATTCTGCACCCTTAGTTTGCAATTTGTTACTTCGTCCATTGCAAATTAATTGAAGTTTTAGTTTTGCTCTAAATCAAAGTTCTCTATATTTGACCAAGTCCATAGAAAAAATGTGCTATAGACTTAGTGAAATTTAAAGAAATTGGATTTAGGACAAAACTAGAGCTTCATATAACTGGGAGTGGTTAGTAGATATTCCTATTTCACGAACCGTAGTATTCCATTTCACCACCTGATTGCTAATTAGAAAAATCTAACAAAACCATGTACTGCTTAAATTTGATGCAACTTGCAGTTTGCAGGGGTAATCAACTAATCATACCTTCCATTGGAAATCTCATTCTTGGCCAACCACCCAAAGAAGGGCCCCTGGTTGGTCTCCTCCAGCTTCTTCTTCTTGAAGTACTCCTGCAGTTCCTTGGCCACCTTCCTCTGGTACTCGAACGTCACAACCCCTCCCACCGGCGGCGGAGCAGCGGCCACCGAGGCTGCCGGCCTCGTCTCAGGAGGAGGAGGTGCCGGCGCTGTCGGCTTCACCGGGGTAGGTGGCTGGGACAGGCTGGGAGGGGTGGACAGAGCTGGCGTCTTGGGAGGCATGGGCGGCGGCGGCGACAGCGGGGGCGCCGAGGGTCTCCTGGGCCCCTCCCCCGCGGAGCTCCTGATCACGGCGAACGACCTGCATGCTCGGTACGGAGCTGGCGGGACGACGCGCCCCACCTTCACCTTGATGGAAGGGATGGAGGGTGCCAAAGACATTGCTTCGTTCGAGCTGCTTGGCGTTGTTGGGAATGCAGCAAGGAACAGAGAGGTAGAGGAGGAGGAGGAGGAGGAGGAGGAGGAGAAGAGAATGGGAGGGAAGGAGGGAACGCGTGGAGAAGGTTTGGACACACACACTGGCGCGAGATCGTTGTGGATAAGAGTGTGTGGTGCCCCTGACAAGTCTCTCGGGACAGGGGTAGTGTAGACTGTGTAGTTGGAAATGCGTGGAGAAGAAGCAGCAGGTGTTCGATGGCGGAGTTGCGGATTCGCTTGTGAGGTTTGCAGGGACTCGACATGGGCGCAGCACGTTCAGACATTCCTGCCTCCTGCTGCGTGTCGCAATTGTCCCTGTCAGGCGGGCCCCGTGCATTTGTCAAAAGGAGCCCCGTGCACTTGTCAATTGGAGACTTGCACATCCTTTTTATCTTTTCCTGAACGCGAGACTTGCACGGTTGGATCACGTGTTTCCACTTTTTTATTCACCGTCAAAATGTTGTGAGAGTGCGATCAAACATCAAGAATACTGAGAGCATCTCCACCGATGCCCCGTTAATGCGTCCCACATCACCGAAAAATTGTCGGTTATGGGGCGTCTGGATTCTTGTCCATCCGTATGCCC
The DNA here is from genome assembly GCA_947311845.1 of Poa pratensis. Lineage (NCBI taxonomy): Eukaryota > Viridiplantae > Streptophyta > Magnoliopsida > Poales > Poaceae > Poa > Poa pratensis. The sequence goes on along the minus strand of CAMZMU010000061.1, from coordinate 4,910,457 downwards.
CATCGGCGTCCCCAAATAGACGACACTGTATTTTTTTTGGCTATTTAAATGTTCATATTTATATTGGCACAACTAGATTGCATGTTTTTATAGTTAAACAACATTGAAATTTAAATTTAAATTCGGCAATTTGTAGAATATAGCATGTGATACTCGGCAATTTGTAGAATATAGCATGTTTTTATAGTTAAACAACATTTATATTTAAATTTAAATTCGGCAATTTGTAGAATATAGCATGTGATACTCGAACAATATTCACATAGACTAGTAACATGTACTCCCAGATGTTTTAGCATTTTTGGATCTACATGTATCTAGACATGTTCATGTACAATATTCACATGAATCTTGCTACTTCCCTTTCGTTTCCCCCCTTTTCTCAATTTTTATTCTTACGATTTTGTTCCGCCATTTCCACCGTTCTCCTCTGATCGGAAGGGCGAAGGCTTCGCTTCGCTTCCCAAACCAGGCTCAGATCCGATAGCTCGCCCGCCTTCAGCACCGCCGTGCCCAGTCGGAATGTAGTTCTGCCCCCAGGTCCGATCCGTTCACCCGCAGCATTTCATTCCCCACCCATTTAAACTCTCCCGATTTTTGTTGTTATTGTTGTTGAGCTATTGCTTGGCGAGATCCGAGTCGTGCCGGTCCTAGTTTGGTTGCTTAGGTGAGCTCGATTAAGCATTTGGTTGCTTCCTGGATGCTAGATCCGTGTCAAGGCCTATCTCTTCGGTCTGTTATGCTGTAGCGGGATCGTAGCTTGGGCATTATTTCAGTTTTGCGGATTTTCTTTTGTAGCTTAAAACTAAGTTAGGAAGTTGCGCTGTTTTTTTGGCGTTCGAATTAAGTTTGAAGTAAGCAAATTGTTGCTTACCTTTGGAACACATCTTATTAAGATTAGCTCATTAGCAACATGTCAACCTGTACTGCAGTTCTTTTTAATTTTTTTGATCTGTTTGGAGGTACCATTTAGGATTTGATGCAACTTGGAGTACATTAGCCATGTAATCATGTTCAGGTCACTTGGTTGCTCAACCCTCCAATTATTGGCTCAACTAAAATTGGTACTGTGAATATAATTGGAACCTTTCCTTTTTCTTGACTGTGCATAGTTACCAATAATTGAAGGGCCTTGGTTCAACACAGAATGCCTACTGCAGTAAAGATGCTATGACCTCTTGAATGAGATAATGCAAATGATGTCCTTGACAACTAGACAAACCAATGTGTGTCTCATCTTTCTGTACTGGTTTACATTCATGACACGGTAGTGTATATCTCGATTGCAAGTATGGACAACATTGGGTCTGATGTTGTTTTCCCTTGTAGCACATCAGACTAGCCAATGAAGATGAAGTTCATTAAGCAGAGCAGAAGAATATAGTATATTGTTCCTGGATGAGAAGTGGAAATGCTACTGGCTGTGGAAGGAGGAGGTTTTTTCTCATCATCAGCTTCAGGGTACAGCCATGGTCTTGCTCTTTTGCTGCTTGGACGCAAAGAAGAAGATAAGCCTGTCAAAGTATCACCCTGGAATCAGTACCGACTAGTCGACGGGAAGCTGAGAAGGTGCTTAATCTGGCTTCCGGCAAAAACCAAGCTCCCCGCAAATATGCTCCCTTCATCTGCTTCGGTCGTGCAGCTTCGGAGCTTGAAGCTGCATCTCCTCCGAAAGTGAATTTAAGCAACACATTGAACTCTTCGGAAGACTCATCCGGTTCAACAAAGAAGAAAGTAACCGCTAATGGTTCCATCACTGGAGATGAGATAAAAGGTTGTCTTAAAAGCAACTCAAAAAGGGATTCATCAGAGCATTGTATAGTGGTGAGTGAAGGCGAGGAACCGCGCGAGTCACTGGAAGAGGTGCAAACCTTGAAATCTGGTATGGAACGGAGAAAAGTTCAGTGGACAGATACGTGCGGAAAAGAGCTTTTTGAGATAAGGGAATTCGAAGCCAGGTACTGTCTAAAAACTAAATTCCCCCCTTTCATGTTTTTTAGCACAGGAAGTGTGCATTGTGTTTGTCTTATTCGTAGATTAAGACGGATTTTTAGCACATTTCCAGAAACAGGTGTATTGTTGGCGCTGTAAGTTATCTAGACTGGTGGAGTTGAACCTTTCTATTAAATTTCGTTCATCAAATATCTAAAAACACTTTTTTACAGTTCTAAAAACACTTTCGTATTTGTTCTGATCTGCACTCATTTATTCATATAATGAACCCCCTGCATGTTAGTTAGAACTTGCCGGATATTTGTGCGCATGCTGAGAGTGAAGTGAAGATCACTGTTCATAGCCAGGTCTTCAAGCTTATCATTCTGAAACTGCAACCTATATCTAGCATGAGCGCAATAATGTGTGCTTAATTACTGTGTTGCTGTTAAGTCTTGTACTCATAGGTTGTTTATGGCCATAGTATTTCTGACTGCTGAATAATTTATTTCGACAGCGATGAAAGTTTGTCAGATGATGACCTGGACAATGAGGGTTTCAGGAAATGTGAGTGTGTGATTCAGTAGGTTTCACTTCTGTCATTTGAGGCAATGATCCACTTCTCATCCATCCGGAATTCAGGATGATACCTGTGGCTTGAAGCCAAGCAAACAACGACGATCCTATATGGTGCTGAACTGTCTGTTTGTGTTCCTGATAGCTAGCCTGCACGCTAGGGTTACAGTTTTGATGCCCACTGTATCATACCAAGATTTAACTCATTTGTTTCTTTTTCGCCTTCTTTCCCTTCCTCTTGGTGTTGGCAAGCTCCAGGTTGTAATATAAAAGGCTTTCCAGTTAGTGCCATCTTTGTTTTGCTTTGCTCCTCACTGTTAGACTCTGCCCTGTTGTCGTTTTTCTGCCAAGATGATATATTCATTTATTGATGGTTATATATATATACATTAGTGCGTCTCCAATGTAGAAATAAGCTAGACCATAAGGCCGTCGGTCACAAAGAACTTTACACACTCTGGTCGTCGGCCTTAAGCAGCAAAACCATGAGGTCGACCACACCCGTCCACAAGAAATAGAATACTGCCCTCTGAACTTTCCTGTCAAACTAAGGTGAGTTTGTTATCAAGTATGGTCTGCATCTCTCTAAGAAGTCCTAGCATGCCTTTAAACAGACAAAAAAAATCTAGAGCATCTCTTATCTGACAACGTATACTTCTTCCCTATTTTTACTGTTCCTCTCACAAACTAACAATCTCTGTCAACAACACTCTCATGTGACGCCTTCTACATCTCTATTTTGAACTGTACAACATGTTGAAACTGTCATTCCAATACGGCAGCAGCAATCCACTTAGTTGAAGAAAGTCTAATTTTCTCACTTTAAAAATAATTAGGGCAGTTGTGCGTATAAGTGTTCACGTTGATCCGCGTTATACTATATATTAATAAATTATATAACATTTAAAAGATAAAATATGAAAATATATGGATATAAAAAAATACAACCTAAAGGATATCCATCTCTCATTGTATGTAATCTACATGTACACACTAGTTTTTGTACTATGCATTCTTATTCTTTTTTGTTCACTCTTTTCAGTGTTATACTCAAACATAAACTTTTTGTAAAAGGGCAACTGCATGCATATCTATGATCCTCCACGCTATAAAAACATTCCCCTCATCAATTATACGGTTGTCCTTATCAAAGTGTATTATTGGCCTGTTCTAATCTTTATCGTCATATTTGCAACTCATTTTATCATTTTCAGACTCTTCATCCTCATCAGGCATCAAGTGTGTCCATTAGTGTAGAAAATCACGAAGTTGCTCGGGTTAGTAACCTATTGTCAGCTAAAAAAAACTAGTGGCACAATCCGAATTTCGGCGAGAAGTAGTGACACAGTCGTAATTTTCATAATTATATTCCATCTGAATTTGGTCTTTCTACTCGAACAACTTTGAAGATAATATAATTATGCATTACATTCTGCAATTTGAATAACATTGCATCCTCAAAGACTTTACACCACAAGTCACTCAGTTACTAGCTAAAACTGAATAATGAAACGAGATTTTAATTCTTATAAACATATTCCTACAAGTTGCTTAAGAAAAACAAATGCTGTACTTTTTTCCCCCTTCAAACCGCTACTGCTACGATGCTACATTACTCATGGTCTCTCTTGTCACAAAATCATACTACTGGCGATTTAGTACGCGCCTTCTCCAGCGCTCTGCTACGTCGGTCCACCATGAGTCCCACGAAGGATCCTGCAATCTTGGTGCCTGCAAGGATCACCGGCACCACCAGCCTGCACGTCGCCACAGCGCTAGCGTTCCGAATCTCGTCTTCCACCTCGCGCATGCCCTGCTCGAACTCGCGGTACATGTCCTCCACGTCGGAGTTGAAAGCGTACTCCGACACGGCCTCCCTCGGGCACCTGTGGCAGAGGGCCTCCAGGGCGCCCTCGAACATGATGTGGCTCACGGCGGCCAGGCCCCGCAGGGCGCCGATGAACGAGACTACCGTCTTCTTGTTTACCTTCCTCCTGTACGAGTCCTCGGCGGCGGCGCAGAAGACGGCGGCGTACAGCCGAACGGTTCCGTGCGTGGTCTCCGCGGAGATCTCGCCGGGCTCGCCGAGGTTGAGCTGCGCGCTGTCCAGGATGAGGCAGGCCATGGTGAGGGCCTCGTTGGCAGAGAGGCAGACGCGCGCCGACATCGCCGTCGCCTCGGCGTAGAGGAAGCCGCTGTCGGTGGAGATGATGTCGTTATAGTGCTGCGTGATCCGCTCCATCTGCTGGTGGAAGTGGTCGCCAGCAGCCGGTGGTTGGTTGGCCTGTGACGGTGCGTCGCGGTTCTGAGCACGAACGACCGCGAGGCACGGGCGGGGACCGGTGGTCGTCTTCATGACCGGGAGGCGGTGCTCACGACGGCCAACCACCGAGATGATGGACGGGCCGGTGGGGACGAGCGGCCTCGTGCTCGAGGATGCCCTGGAAAACGCCGGCGAAAAGAAGCAGGTGTGCAGCTTGGCCATGGCCTCTGTGGTTCGATCGATCGATCGGGCGAGAGAGAGACACTAGGACAGCTTATTCGCGTGTGTTTGCGCTGCTGGTTGATCGATTGATTCTTGGTAGCGCTGCTGCTGATTACTCCTGCGTATAAATAGCAAGGAGGAGGACTGCGACTCGGACCAGTAATCCGTTTGAGGTTGAACGTCGATCTGTGGTTTTGTATCCCGATTTCTGATCCGCAATCAATCCGACTCGGACAAGAGGGGTGCACGAAATCCGGATTGGCCGACTTCAAGAACCGAAGGCAGTAAAGCTGCAGTTACGCTACCTTTGCTCTCTGCGAGCCATCCGATCCGAGGACAACGGCTCAGATTCAGTACCACAGTAAGCAGAGACATTACATTGGCGCAGGACAAAATAGTACTCGCACTAAATTGATCTGGGCGGTTCGGTTTAAATCTGACGGTTCATATAGACCAGGTCAAGCTGAAATTAGTCGTACGGAAAAGGACTGCTCATCGGGTGTGTAAGGACTAGTCTAGTGGAGTTCCATCAAGTCACTTCGATCTCCAAGCAGTAATATTTCCTTATTTTGTTTGTTTTATTTAATTTCTGAATATGTGTTTTGGTTTTAGTTGAAATCTACGACATGTTTGTTATATCATAGCTATCCAACCATACTATTTATAATACTCCCTCCATTGCTGAATGTAAGGCGTATAGTTTTCTGCACGAATATTAAGACTTGTGTATTTGGCATACGATAGGCTCATTTGTTTCTACAAAAATTCAGAAGAGAGGAGTCCCTAATAGCCACCAAATGAAAACAATCCGTAAAATTGCTCCGTTCAAGAATGGAACTCATTTTGGATGCCAAATAGTCCATAAATTGTAATAAACCTTATATTTTGAAATTTTTCTCAAAAAACTATAGGCCTTACATTTAGAAACAGAGCGAGTATATATTTTTAAAGGAAAGCGGTAGGGAGACCTCCACGATTTTTTCTTCAAATACTTGAACCTATGTAGCTGGATTGTACATCCACTTAGCATTACCAAGTGAGCTAACCACACTTTTCTACTATTTAAAATATTTCATCACTATTTACACCCAGGTTATAAACTTACCGGGTTATATATAATTTCGTACCACTTTTGGACCTAAGCCACATTCCCATTAACAATGAAACCATGTTTCTTAGGCACGCGCAATATGACGACGTGACCATTTTTCGTGTGGTCATTTCAGTCGTTTGTTAACTATGCCATGGAGAATAAGTATTAACTTGGGAATAAACGGAAAAATGCCTCATCTCTCAACTAATAGATGTTCCCTTAAAACTTAAGATTCTATGGGACAATTCCCTCCGTTCACTATTATAATACATTGGACTCCCTTTCGATTTTGACTACATACATACTAAAATGGGTGAATCTATTTACAAAATAAGTCTAGATACATTTGAATTAAGAAAATTGAAATGATCGGTCCAATGCCTTATAATAGTGAACGGATGGAGTATCATATCTTAAAAGAAAATTTCTGATTAATTTCATACCACTATGTTACTTTAGATGCATGTCAAGATAAAAATAATACTAAGATCCCATTTGGAAGCCTAGTGTTGGATATCTTTGTAAATTAACCGTAAAATAGTTATAACGTTCTTTTCTAAATCGGCTTTGGAGTCAAGTATCACTCAACACAATCCGACGGACCAACCCATTACACCCAGAAATTAAAAAGAGTAAACTGGACAAACACACAGTTATTGATGGTTCAAGTGACCAAAAGAAAAACCCAACACTTTTTGAGTTTTTTCAGTAAAAACACCATCTATTGAGCTTGTACCCCAAATATACAAGATCATTGTCTACTATGTCCATCCATTTATTTTTCCTGATGATGGTTTACTCAAATTATGATCAATATTTCCGGTTTACTCATCGCACTACATTCATCTTCAGAAATACTTCAACTGTTTTGGCCTTTTATGAACAAAAAAATCCTATTCCGTAAAAAAATAAATACTAAAGATTGGATTTCAGATTTGTCCTTTTATGACCAAAGAAACATCCTATTCCGTAAAAAAAAATCAATGCTAAAGATTGGGTTTCAGATTTGGCTTTTATGAACAAAAAAAAATCCTATTCCGTAAAAAAAATCAATACTAAAGATTGGATTTCATATTTAAGCTGAGTTTTTTGTTTCAATTTTTTATGACTTGTTTATGTGTGTGCATATTGTGACCAAGACAACTCATGCATGGCCCCACTTGTCATTTTTTTTACATCAATGGCCTAATTTGTGCAGAATTGGGTTACAACCAGACTCAGTTTGGTGTTTTTGTTACAAATCTACAAAGGTAAGTTTCTTTGTTACCCTAAAAAAATAGGTGTGTTTGTTTAATGCACTCGAAATACATGTTCGGAGGTAACTGTTCAGACGTACCCTGCTAAAACTATAGTCATGGTAATACTCCCTCCATACTAAAATACTTGACACGGATTTTCTAATAAAAATGTATTTAGACATGTTCTTGTGGGTAGATACATCTGTATTTAGACAAATTTATGTCAAGTATTTTGAGACGGGTGGAGTATTAAGTATTCGCATGGTTGCAAATCAGCTAAATTTAGCCAAATCTTGGTCATTCCCTTATAGTGCCATTGCCAAAATTTTGATTTGTCTACTCGGGGAAGCAAACAGGTTACATATTCTCCACCTCCTCAATACCAAACTTGAACCAAAACCAAAACGGAAACTCACGAGATTTTGATTTGAAAGGGGACCGCACCGCACATCACAGCCGTAGAACAAGAAAAGAAAGGGCCAAACAGTTCGTAGCAAACCCTTCTCCGCATCCTCCTCCTCGGTCGCCTCCGGCTCGTTCAGCGGATCTCTGGCGGCGGCGGCGGCGATGGCCCGGAAGAGGAAGACGGACGCCGCACCGCGGTTGGACGAGGCCGACCGCACGCTCTACTCCGCTTTCTGCGGCGCCGCCAACTCCCTCTCCCAGCTCTACTCCCAGGCCATGACGCAGCAAAAGCTCTCCTTCCAGTCCGGCGAGCGGCACGCTCTCGTCAGTAATCCTTCTCTCTCCCTATTTCCCTCTTCTCTCGTCGGTCGGTTGCGGGTTGGGATTCTGATCGGTTGCGCGTGTAGATTTTAATTTGGTGGTCGGTCAGGGCAAATGTTGGGGTTGACAGTGGATACAGAGACATTAAGGCATCCTGAGAGGATACCATCTAAGAATTGGATGTGCAACCAAAGTCACAGTGGAAGAAATGACAACTAGTCTGGGTGTAACTGATCCCTGCCCCTGGAGCAGTCGTAATTCAGTGTTTATTGTGTTTTCTCCAACTCTTTACAGTGACATCTTCTGTGTTCATTGTAGCTAACCTGGATACTGTGTCGATCCCAGAGCTAACTGGTATTGCAGTGTTTGCCCATTAAGCAAGGTTACACACGTATGAAGTTGCACGATGCAGGCATCTGTAAATTTGGAGAAATATGTTGCAGACTAGAAGTTCAGTACCCATTGTTCTATAGACAAAATATAGGAGTAATTTTTTTATTTAAACATGTGTATATTCTATAGGTGAAAGAATATGAATTTTCATTTGTGATATTAGATGAATCGCTTACAGACATTGTCATGTGCTCGTCTTGTGTATCATACAGCTGTTGAGTTATCTCTGTGTATGAGAAAATTTACCTTGGCTAAATTTCATTAAAATCATACAGGAAAAGCTCCACCAATGGATGGTGAGGAAGCACGAGGAGGAGTCAAGGCTTACCGTAGCTGACATAATGTCTCATATCCAGGTTTGATCTTCAAGCTCCCTCGTTTATGGTGCTACCTCCTTTTCTGATAACTTCCGTATGAGTTAGCAAACTTGGGACAAGATTTTGTTTTTCAGATCGACTTTCTTTTATATTCTTCAACACCCTTAGCAAACCCAGGACAAGATTTTGTTTTCCTTTTTACGCAGGAGAAATACTTTTTTTTTATGTTATGCAAGCCATGTCTTTTTCTCTACATTTGATTATGAGTCTGAAGCAATTTAGTAGTCTTGTTTGTTATGGACCTCCTTGAGTAGTATCACGTTTCCTAAGTCACAACCAATGCTCCACTAGAGATGACTTTAAACAATGAACCTCTCGTGAGGGCAACCTGTGAGATCAGAGATCAGAACTAGATATACGAAGAACATAAATTGTGTTGACCAACCGTTATGCATTATCTATGAAGTATGGACTTGACAGAGTATAGATGATTGCTGTTTGCACCTTTGTTATCTACTATCTGTTGCATTGGTTCTAATGGTGTTAACCAATCTATTGGTTTATTGTTGTTTTCTTTTATAGCATGAGATTGATTATGGAGGTCCTGATGCACTTGTATCCCCAAGAGGACATTCACATCCCACGAGTGCAAATCCGTTTACAAGTATCCAACCCTCAGCTAGTTTGTATGCACAACCAACAGCCGGGCATGCTCCTAGACCCACCCTCAGTGACCAGTCAAAGAATACACTATTCTCAAATGCGCTATCAAGCCCGGTCCGCAGGAGTCTCCAGAATTATCACTTGACCAAGGTGCTGGTAATGGAGGACGGAACACTGAAGCAAACTCAGCGGGGCAAAACGAGAGGCCAACTCTGCAAGCTCTAATGATACCTCCATGGACATGGTTTCAGACAGCGCCGGGAACGGGTACTACTAAGGCGGTTCATGAAGAGATGTTGTATGCACAACCAGGCAGCATCGCGTACCAGTATGTTCTGGCTTTTGTATGTTCTATATTTCCCGAAAGCTCATGCACGGTGTGGGCTTGTAGTCGCACATTTGGCGATTCTCTTTGAGTTTCTTGCAATTATTTTGTTTTGTTGAAGCCTGTTTGGAGAGCAATCTATATGTATGCTTCTATCCTGTCAGACATGTCTTATATCCTGACATGTTTCGCATTAAGATACTGAATGTAAATGAAAATTACATTTTGGTATGCTGAAAGAATTCATGCGGATAATGAGCTGAGAGGGTAAAGCAATCAATGGCAATCGTAGCAGAAATTATAGTATCATGCGTGAGCACTTTATCAGCATGTGGCATCTGTGAGCATTTCAGCTCTTGAAACTTCAGGTTTTTTTTGGGTGCCTACCACGCAGGTGATTGAAATTTCTAAAAATTGAAGTCATTTTTTACGCCTACCACTTTAATTGCAATTGCACCACCAAACAAAAAGTGCAATTCACCACCAAACAAAAGTGCAATTAAATAGAATAAAAATGAATAACAAAAAAATGTTAGTATAATTGCACAAATAAAAAATTAAGTGCAAAAAAGAGCAACCACAGCAAGTACAAACTAAAAAGTAACAAAAAATAGATAAAAACAAGGTGATTTGAATTTCAAAAACTAGAATGAAACTAAAAATGATTGAAAATTTTAACAAATTGAAAAATGATTGATTTTTTTTAACAAATTCAGATCTCATGTTTTAGCCTTTTCATGTTTCTTTTTGATAAATTCGTTATTTTATTCCACAATGTTTACTGTATGTCTCCAGAGATTACCAATACATACAAATACGGAGTACAATATTCACATGGACCGCGAGCCCGACAATGTCCCAGCCAACACCGTCGTGGTGTCTAGTGTGAGTGACTCTGCTCGCCCCTTAGCGACCACTATTGACAACTTTCCCTCTGCCATTGAAGACCGCCGACGAAGGCAAACCTGCACGATTACTCACCAGAACATATAATTGTTTTATTGAGTAGGTGAAAATCAAAAAAGCGAGGTGACTATTACAATCTTCAGAAAAAAACTTAGAAATGTGAAACTCACAAACCCTTTCGGGTAAAGTGAGGTGACGATTACAATCTTCAGAATAAATTCAGTTCAGACATTCCACGACGCAGCGACCACTCCATACATCCTCAAGATCTTCCGAGCCATTTATTTGTCAGCCGCGGCAGCAGCCCACATAGCTCGCAGCTTACCGGCGTACTCCTCCACGCTGTTGGTGGGCGGCGCCACTGCCTTGGCCGCCTTCGTCTCCATGAACCTGTCAGCCCACGCGGCCAACTGCGGAGTCCTGCCGGCGTCGATGACGGTGACGCCGAACATCGCCCGCAGCGCCTCGAACCAGAACAGGTGGCACCCGAGCGCGAGGTCGAGGTACCCGACGGAGTCGCCGCCGGAGAAGAAGGCCTTCCCCTCGGAGCACGCGGCGAAGGCCTCCTCCATGGGCGCGACCACCGCGAGCGTTGCGGCGAGCTTCTCGTATCTCTCCTCCTCCGTCGCCGCGAGCAGGATGCCAATCCACGCAGGGAACACCTTGTCGTCGACGTAGGCTGCCCAGAAGCGAGCGACGGCGCGGTGGTAGGGGTCGGCGGGGAGGATCGAGGCGGTGCCACTGCCGGCCCAGAACTCATCGACGTACTGGACGATGGCCAGCGACTCGCAGACGGGCTTGCCGCCGTGGATGAGCACGGGGACCTTCTTGTGCACCGGGTTGGACGCGACGAGGAGCTCGCTCTTGTGGAACAGGTCCTGCTCCAGGTACTCGTAGCTCACGCCCTTGAGGTACAACGCCATGCGCACGCGGAGCGCGAACGGGCTCACCACTGTGCCCAGCACCTTGACATCTCCTTCACTGCCCATCTTCAGATCTTCTTCTTCTTCCTCCTCGGCGATCTCTTCCTCTTTGGTGCTCGTGAGCTCTGCTGTATTTGTGCTAGTTAGCTGTTGACTCAATTTGCATTTGTTGCTTCGTTTCTTGTTGTTTATATAGCACTCCCTATGCTGACCAGGTGTTGCATGTGCAAAGCTACGGCTGCTAGATAATTAAGTGTGTGTGTTTATGTGTGTGCATCACCACTCGATCAAATTATTTAACTACGGATGTACTCCCTCCATCCGCCAATAAGTGTACTTCTACCTTTTGTGGTAAGTCAAACATATTAAAGTTTGACCAACTTTATAAGGAAAAGTGACAACATTTATGACGCTAAATTGGAATCACTAGATTCATTTTGAAATGAAGTTTCAAAATATACGAATTTGTTGATACTCTTTTCTATAAAGTTGGTCAAAGTTTTTAACAATTGACTTAGTACAAAATCTAGATGTACACTTATTCGAGGACGGATGGAGTAAGGGTGTACGCGAGAATCTCATGATTTCTGTTCATGTACTTACTCTTTGTTGGATTGGAGGAGAAGAATCACTTTGGGACAACTTTAATACGGGCATGGAAACCAATTTGGTCCAAGACGCTTATTTTAGCGAGTAAAGGCACTGATTTGATTCATAAAAAAGGCACTAATTTGATCATGAGATTCCCAGTCACCTGCTCGCATAATCCTCTTCTCTGGGAACTGAACGTTCACGCGTGCGTCAGTGCTTCTCCATCACCCGAAGGGAAACCGAAGGTTGACTAGCGTGGCGTCACATTTGACGCACACAATATTCCGCGGGATACTCTGCGAACTGATCTTCTGTTGCTCTGCCGACCTGTGTCCCGATTTTTTTTTTAGACTAACAGGGTGACCCTCCGGCTGGCCGGCTCCATTTCTATGAAACGAAACCATAACAGTATCCAGTTCGGTGTTCTCCCCAACAGGAGAACGAAAAGAGCAGGAAAAAAAACCTAGCTACTTATCTAGCACTACTAGTCCGAGAACAAGTTTTTTGCCCAGAACTGGGACTTTTTACGATCCTTACAGCCAGTGCAGAGAGCACCACAACCAACATGCAGCCAAAAACAAAGCCAGAACTGGCACAGCTAAAACAGCAAGACAACGTCCACTACAGCTTCAAACTTTTTCTCCTCTTCACAAGTGCAGAGGGGTAGGGGAGGCCTTGACCAAAAAGAGCTCCATCATCCTGTCACCACATGGATAGCGTCGTCTTCCTCCGGGTGTGCATGAAGATAGGCCAGGGAAGCACGACCGCCGTGTGGAGCATCTTTCTCCGTCAAAAGCCAGGTAGAAACCCAACCGAAGTCAGTGCATCTGCTTACCCCACCAAAGCCAGAGGACTTCTTAGCCTTTGAGTTAGCAGAGCCATGAATTGCCCCACTTTTCCTCCTTCTAGTTCTTTGAAGGGAACCTTCCAGTTTCTGAGATAACTGAGCACCAAACTCCACACCTGTTTCATATTGATCCAGTTAGTTCGGTTAAAAACTATACTATTTCTAGAATTCCACAGCCCCAGAGGACTGCAGAAGTAATAACATTAAAATGTAGGAAACGTTTATTACAAAGCCATTTAGAGGCAACATTTTCAAAGTTATTGATCATTATATCAAAAATTTCAAAGATGTTCTCCCAAAGGCATTGATGCGTGTTAAGTTACACGTCCGTTGGGAACCCCAAGAGGAATGTATGATGAGTGCAGCAGCAAGTTTTCCCTCAGTAAGAAACCAAGGTTTAATCGAACCAGTAGGAAGTCAAGGGTCTTCTGAAGGTTGTTGGTGGCTGAATGTGGCACGGCGCAACACCAGGGAATCAGCAGCAACGTGGAACCTGCACACAAGACAATCAAACTACTTTGCCCCAACGAAACAGTGAGGTTGTCAATCTCACCGGCTTGCTGAAAACAAAGGATTAAAAGTGTGGTGTGGAAAATGATGTTTGCTTGCAGAGAATTAAAGAGAACAATGATTGCAGTTGGTTGTATTTCAGATGTAAAAGAATGGACCGGGGTCCACAGTTCACTAGTGGTGTCTCTCCATAATAAAATACTAACATGCTGGGTAAACAAATTACAGCTGGGCAATTGACAAAATAGAGAGTGCATAACAATGCATATACAAGTCATGATGATCACTATGAGATTTACTTGGGCATTACGACAAAGTACACAGACCGCTATCCAGCATGCATCTGTGCCTAAATAGTCCACCTTCAGGTTAGCATCCGCACCCCTTCCAGTATTAAGTTGCAAGCAACAGACAATTGCATTAAGTATGGTGCATAATGTAAACAATACAAATATCCTTAGACAAAGCATTGCTGTTTTACCCCTAGTAGCAACAGCACATCCACAACCTTAGAACTTTCTGTCACTGTCCCAGATTAAATGGAGGCATGAACCCACTATCTAGCATAAATACTCCCTCTTGGAGTTACAAGCATAAACTTGGCCAAAGCCTACACTAATAACGGAGAGCATGCAAGATCATAAACAACATAGGCATGATAAATCAATAATCAACTTGACATAGTATTCAATATTCATCGGATCCCAGCAAACACAACATGTAGCATTACAATAAGATGATCTTGATCATGATAGGCAGCTCACAAGATCTAAACATGATGGCACAAGAGGAGAAGACAACCATCTAGCTACTGCTATGGACCCATAGTCCAGGGGTGGACTACTCACACATCACTCCGGAGGAAGGCATGGCGATGTAGAGCCCTCCGGTGATGATTCCCCTCTCCGGCAGGGTGCCGGGAAGAGCTTCAGAACCCTCCCGAGCTAGGGTTGACGACGGCGGCGGCTCTGGAACTTTTCGTGGATGGAGGCTCGGGTGTTTAGGGTTTTCCCGAGAAAGGCAATTTATAGGCGAAGGGCGATGTCGGTGGAGGCCCGAGGGCTCCTCACCACGTGGCGGCGCGCCAGGGGTGGGACCCGCGCCACCACATGGTGAGGGCGCCTCGGTGCCCCCTTCGTCTCTCCTTCGGACTCCGTGTACGTGACAGAAAAATAGGACCTTGGCTTTTTGTTTCGTCCAATTCCGAGAATATTTCCAGAACAGCTTTTCTGGAATAAAAAACAGCAGAAAACAGGAACTGGCACTGTGGCATCTTGTTAATAGGTTAGTCCCAGAAAATGCATAAAAATGCTATAAAGTGTGAATAAAACATGTAGCAATTGACATAATATAAGCATGGAACATAAGAAATTATAGATACGTTGGAGACGTATCAAGCATCCCCAAGCTTAGTTCTACTCGTCCTCGAGTAGGTAAAACGATAACAACAAATAATTTCTTAGGTGACATGCTACCACATAATCATGATCAAATAATATTGTAAAGCATATGTTATGAATGAAGTGACTCAAGGCAATGGTCTATAGTTTGCTAACAAATAGATAATGAGTAAACAACTGAATCATATAAGCAAAAACTTTTCATAAATAGTACTTTCAAGACAAGCATCAAAAAGTTTTGCATAAGAGTTAACTCATAAAGCAATAGATTCTAAGTAAAAGGCATTGAAGCAACACAAAGGAAGATTTAAGTTTCAGCAATTGCTTTCAACTTTCAACTTGTATATCTCATGGATAATTGTCAACACAAAGCAATATAATAAGTGCAATAAGTAAGCATATAAAAATTGTTGCACACAAAGTTGACACAAGTGTTTGCTTCTGAGATAGAAAGGAGTAGGTAAACTGACTCAACCTAAAGTAAAAGAAAGGCCCTTCGCAGAGGGAAGCAGGGATTAAATCATGTGCTAGAGCTTTTTAAGTTTTGAAATCATATAGAGAGCATAAAAATAAAGTTTTGAGAGGTGTTTGTTGTTGTCAACGAATGGTAGTGGGCACTCTAACCCCCTTGTCAACCAGACTTTCAAGAGCGGCTCCCATGAAGGACGTTATTTCTACCCAAAGGCAGATCATCCCTCTTCTCTTTTGTTTACACATGTACTTTAATTTGGGTGACACTCCTCCCAACCTTTGCTTACACAAGCCATGGCTAACCGAATCCTCGGGTGCCTTCCAACAATCACATACCATGGAGGAGTGTCTATTTTAAATGATCAACTTTTTAAATTGCTTACTGATAAATCAGGGCAAAACATGTGAAGAGAATTAAAGGTGAAAGTTGTAATTAATTGGGACTGGGCACCCCATTTGCCAGCTCTTTTTGCAAAATTATTGGATAAGCGGATGTATATGCCACTAGTCCATTGGTGAAAGTCTGTCAGGAGTAAATGACAAGGTTGAAAGATAAAACACCACATACTTCCTCATGAGCTATAAAACATTGACACAAATAAGGGATAATAGCTTTTGAATAGTTTAAAGGTAGCACATGAAGTATTTACTTGGAATGGCAGGAAATACCACATAATAGGTAGTTATGGTGGACACAAATGGCATGGGTTTTGGCTCAAGGATTTGGATGCACGAGAAGCATTCCCTCTCAGTACAGAGTTTAGGCTAGCAAGGTTGTTTGAAGCAAACACAAGATATCAACCGGTACAGCAAGACTTACATGAAAACATATTGCAAGCATTATAAGACTCTACACTGTCTTCCTTGTTGCTCAAACACTTTTACCAGAAAATATCTAGACCTTAGAGATAGCAAACATGCAAACCAAATTTCAACAAGCTCTACGGTAGTTCTTTACTAATAGGTTTTTAACTACATGATGCAAGAGCTTAAACATGAAATACTTGAGAGCTCAAAACAATTGCCAAGTATCAAATTATCCAAGACAATGATCTATATGTGTGTCTTTTCGATATACCATCTACCACATGTTGCATTTTCTGTTTCCAACCAAACACCAATCAACTTATTTCAACAAAAACTCTCCAAATAATTTACAAATGAAACAAGAGAGTAACTCTACAAGAACTAACAGCTCTGAATAAGAGATGCATGAAAAACAGGAGCTAAAAGCATAGCAGTAGCTAGATAAGAATACTCAACAAGTATAAGTGAAGAATATGAGTATTCACATGAAAAAGCGGAGCGTGTCTCTCTCCCACACAAGAATGCTAGGATCCAATTTATTCAGAAAATAAAAATAACAATGCGAAAATAAAAGCACACAGACGCTCCAAGTAAAGTACACAAGATGTGGAAGAATTAAAATATAGTTTCACTAGAGATGACCTGATAAGTTGTTGATGAAGAAGGGGATGCCTTGGGCATCCCCAAGCTTAGACGCTTGAGTCTTCTTGAAATATGCTTGGGTGACCCACGGGGGCATCCCCAAGCTTAGGCTTTTCACTCTTCTTGATCACATCATATCATCCTTCTCGCTTGATCCTTGAAAACTTCCGCCACACCAAACTCAAAGTAATTCTCATTAGAGGGTTAGTGCATAATCAAAAATTCTCATATTCTACAGTGACACAATCATCACCAATACTTCTGGACATTAGCTACAGCCACTGATGTTTTTTGGAGCAAAGAAATCCAATCAAACATAGTAAAAGAGCAATGCAAAATAAATGGCAGAATCTGTCAAAACAGAACAGTCCGTAAAGACGAATTTTTTCGAGGCACTTAAGTTGCTCAGATTGAGAAACTCAAAACTAATGAAAGTTGCGTACATATCTGAGGATCACGCACGAATTTTTCAGAATTTTTCAATTTTTCTGGAGTGAATAAAGCTCAAAACCGTGGACAGCAAAAATCTGTCCCTGTGCAGAAATCCAAATCTAGCATCAACTTTCTACTAGAGACTTTACTTGGCACAACATTGCAAGAAAATAAAGATACAAAGGAGTTGTTACAGAAGTAAGCACACTCCTTGACTCAAATAAAATAAAAATAACAGGAAATAAAATGATGGGTTGTCTCCCATAAGCGCTTTTCTTTAACGCCTTTCAGCTAGGCGCAGAAAGTGAAAATCAAGTGTTTCCAAAAGATAAAGCATCCAAATTATTACCGAGAGCTTTACGCCTACCTCTCTTACCTTTAGTCTTACTCTTTGGTTTAGGGAATACATGACCGCATCCTGGTGAGGAGGTAAAATTCAGAGTGCCTTTCCCCACATCTATTGTTGCTCCCAAGAGTTTCAGCAGGGATCTTCCAAGTGTAATTTGTCCTGTCCCTACACATTCAATGACAAGATAATCAATGGATACCGTTCTTCCTAGGAATGTTGTAAACACTCCTTCAGCTACCCCAATGGGTAACACAACAGAGTTATCAGTAAGAGTTATCCCTTCTCCACCTTCAGAAAGTCCCCAAAGATTTAAGGATTCATAAATGTCTTTAGGCATAAGGCAAAATTCAGACATAATATCACAACGGGCATAAAAAATTTCACCACAAATAGCAACCTTTACCGTAGGGACCCACATTGAAGGTTCAAAACTCATTGGAACATAGTCATAATATTCACGAATCTGATTATAACCTTCTTTTAAACAAGATATATTTGTCTCAAGAGTGTTTAATCTAGCCTGGATGCTTACAAGGGCCGAATCAAGTTTATTAGTTGAGCTAGAAGTTGCAATCAACTTTTTTATGGCATTAAAAGCTTGGTCCCCATCACAATGAAGGAAATCTCCTCCTACAACAGCATCCAAAGCATATCTATAACAAAGGACAAGACCAAAGTAGAAGCTACTAAGAAGCAAGCTCATAGTCATTTTAGGTTCAGTTTTACCATAAGAGTAAAAAATTCTAAACCATGCTTCTTTAAAGCTCTCCTCATTCCCTTGTTTAAAGGTGAAGATCAATTCCTCAGGTGACATAGCAACAGGCATAGGACTAGACATGATGGAAATAAACTAAATGCAAGTAACTATTTTTTTTGTGTTTTTGATATAAAGAAGCAAACAAGATAAAGTAAAAAAAATAAAATAAGCAAGACAAAAACAAAGTAAAGAGATTGGAAGTGAGAGACTCCCCTTGCAGAAGGTTTGACTTCCCCGGCAACGGCGCCAGAAAACTGGCTTGATGCGTGTTAAGTTACACGTCCGTTGGGAACCCCAAGAGGAAGGTATGATGAGTGCAGCAGCAAGTTTTCCCTCAGTAAGAAACCAAGGTTTAATCGAACCAGTAGGGTCTTCTGAAGGTTGTTGGTGGCTGAATGTGGCAGGCGCAACACCAGGGAATCAGCAGCAACGTGGAACCTGCACACAAGACAATCAAACTACTTTGCCCAACGAAACAGTGAGGTTGTCAATCTCACCGGCTTGCTGAAAACAAAGGATTAAAAGTGTGGTGTGGAAAATGATGTTTGCTTGCAGAGAATTAAAGAGAACAATGATTGCAGTTGGTTGTATTTCAGATGTAAAAGAATGGACCGGGGTCCACAGTTCACTAGTGGTGTCTCTCCATAATAAAATACTAACATGCTGGGTAAACAAATTACAGCTGGGCAATTGACAAAATAGAGAGTGCATAACAATGCATATACAAGTCATGATGATCACTATGAGATTTACTTGGGCATTACGACAAAGTACACAGACCGCTATCCAGCATGCATCTGTGCCTAAATAGTCCACCTTCAGGTTAGCATCCGCACCCCTTCCAGTATTAAGTTGCAAGCAACAGATAATTGCATTAAGTATGGTGCATAATGTAAACAATACAAATATCCTTAGATAAAGCATTGCTGTTTTACCCCTGTAGCAACAGCACATCCACAACCTTAGAACTTTTGTCACTGTCCCAGATTAAATGGAGGCATGAACCCACTATCTAGCATAAATACTCCCTCTTGGAGTTACAAGCATAAACTTGGCCAAAGCCTACACTAATAACGGAGAGCATGCAAGATCATAAACAACATAGGCATGATAAATCAATAATCAACTTGACATAGTATTCAATATTCATCGGATCCTAGCAAACACAACATGTAGCATTACAATAAGATGATCTTGATCATGATAGGCAGCTCACAAGATCTAAACATGATGGCACAAGAGGAGAAGACAACCATCTAGCTACTGCTATGGACCCATAGTCCAGGGGTGGACTACTCACACATTACTCCGGAGGAAGGCATGGCGATGTAGAGACCTCCGGTGATGATTCCCCTCTCCGGCAGGGTGCCGGGAAGAGCTTCAGAACCCTCCCGAGCTAGGGTTGACGACGGCGGCGGCTCTGAAACTTTTCGTGGATGGAGGCTCGGGTGTTTAGGGTTTTCCCGAGAAAGGCAATTTATAGGCGAAGGGGCGATATCGGTGGAGGCCCGAGGGCTCCTCACCACGTGGCGGCGCGCCAGGGGTGGGACCCGCACCACCACATGGTGAGGGCGCCTCGGTGCCCTCCTTCGTCTCTCCTTCGGACTCCGTGTACGTGACAGAAAAATAGGACGTTGGCTTTTTGTTTCGTCCAATTCCGAGAATATTTCCAGAACAGCTTTTCTGGAATAAAAAACAGCAGAAAACAGGAACTGGCACTGTGGCATCTTGTTAATAGGTTAGTCCCAGAAAATGCATAAAAATGCTATAAAGTGTGTATAAAACATGTAGCAATTGACATAATATAAGCATGGAACATAAGAAATTATAGATACGTTGGAGACATATCAGGCATCTAGCAACTATGCACTCAAAGAACAAGTGCCGAACAGTTTCAATTTCTTTACAGAAGTTGCATTCCATGGGTTTTGGAATTCCTCTTCTTCTCAGATTATCTCTAGTTATAATTTTATTCTATGAAAAGAGCCACAGAAAAACCTGAATCCTAGGAGGGATTTTGAGATCCCAGACGACAGGTAAATAAATAGGGCTGACTCCTCTAAAGTTTACCAAGGAATACATGGTTTTCGCAGAGTACACTCCATTAGTTTCATACTGCCAGATAAGATGATCAGCATCATTAGAAAATCTAATACTAGCAGCAATTTCAACTAACTCTAGCAACTGCACCATCATTTCGGGGGTAAAAGTTCTCCTGAAGTTACACTTCAACTGATTCACATCCCAAAGGTCCGCAATAGTTTGAGTTTGCTGGTTCGAAACAAAGTAAAGATCCTAGAATTGGGTGGCCAGAGGAGAGTTACCGAACCAAATGTCCTCCCAAAACTTTATAGATTTTCCATTCCCTTCATGCCACCTATAACCCACCTTAACTGCCTTCGATGCCCACATCACTCCTTTCCAAAAAACAGAGGATGTGTATCTTGGCAGCAGAATATATTGGGCCTATTTGTTATATATTTAGCATCTATAACTCGTTTCCACAATGATCCCTCACCCTGAATATACCTTTTGATCCACGACCCAATCAAACAAATGTTCAGGTCTTGCATGTTTTGGATCCCTAAATCGCCAAACTCTTTGCACATGCAAATAGATGGCCAGTTAGCTAAATGAATTTTATTATTACCTTCCTCATCACTCCACATACATCTAGCAAGCTGACTATTGATTATCTGGAGATCCCAGTTTGGAAACTTAAAAAAAGACAACAAATAAATCGGAATGCTAGCTAGCATGGACTAGATTAGTATTCTTTTTGCCTCAGTCGACAAACGTTTTCCTCTCCAGTCCACCATTCTTTTAAGAAGATTATCTATGAGAGGTTGTAGGTCCTCCCTCCTCAACTTGTCAAAATGTAGAGGAATCCCTAAGTACTTAACAAGAAATTTACCAGCTAAACATTCTAAAATGTTGAGAAAAGGGGCTATTTCCTCCTCCTCCATGTTAATAGCCATTAGCTCACTTTTATGAAAATTTATTTTCATACCAGAGAGCTGCTCAAAACAGGTTAAAATCCACTTCAAATTAATAGCTACCCTTTCGTCATTCTCTAAGAACAACAAGGTGTCGTCCGCATATTGTAGACTAAGAATTCCGCCTGGAAAAAACTGGGGACATAGGCCTCTAATCAAACCAGCCCCACTCCCCTTCGTGAGCATCCTAGAAAAAACATCAACAACAAAGTCAAGAGCAAAGGAGACAGGGGATCTCCTTGCCTCAGACCCCTACTAGTAAGGAAAAAAATCTTCTTCTACATCGTTAATCTTAACCCTACAGAGCCCCCTAAAACTACTTGTCTAATCCAACTAATAAATTTATCACTAAAACCTCTAAGCTTTAAGATCTCAAAGAGGAAATCTAGATTAACTCTATCATAAGCTTTCTCGTAATCAATCTTAAAAACTAACCCCTGTTCCATTTTATTATGAACTTCATGAATAATCTCATGAGCAGAAACAACGCCCTCCAAAATAAACCTACCTTTAATAAAAGCAGACTGACACGAAGAAATCATTCTATTCATGACTTTCGACAGCCTATTGGTAATAACTTTAGTAAAGATTTTGAAAGAGCAATTGAGTAAACTAATTGGTCTGAATTTTTTCATAGTCCTAGCATCATTCTCCTTCGGAATGAGAGTGATCATAGCAAAATTCAATCTTAACAAACCTACATCCTGCCTGAACCACTCTTCAAACATTTTAATGAGGTCTCCTTTGATTATTTCCCAGTATGTCTGATAGAACATAAAAGGAAGGCCATCAGGGCCAGGAGCTCCATCAGAATACGAACCAAACACTGCAGTTTTGATCTCTTCTTCAGAGAAACAGCTAGCTAACATTTCATTCTCAGAATTAGTGACTTTTTCATCATCTGAGAAAAAAATATCTCTAAGATTCATATCAGGTCTAGGTTCAGCACCAAAGAGGTCTTTATAATAATCACTTGCAATTTTTATCTTTTCAAGAACATGCAAAGATTTGCATGTCATGACATTAAGGAAACTTGCAATTTTTATCATCCCCTTGGTTTCAGTTTCTGGACCATCAGGACCATCTAGGACATGAATCATCTTCTTCCTTCTACGCTGATTAGCTATGGCATGAAAGTACGTTGTATTCCTATCCCCTTCTAAAATATCACGTTCCCTGGAACGTTGTCTAGCCTTAGTTTCCTCCATCATCCAGAAATTATTTAACTCTACTAAAATATCCTTAAGCCTACTCATCTCCTCATCCTAAAGGTTCTGGGTTTCAGATTTGATGTCAAGGGCATCATAATCATCCATCAGTTTTTTCTTATGCTTGCGAAGCTCAGCTTCCAGATTGGCGCTCCAACCTTTAGAGAGCTTCCTAAAGAACCTGAGTTTATTTTGCCAAACATCTATGATGTCTTGAGCTCTTCTATCCAGCGACCAAGCTTACACCGGAGACTCCGCATACATTCTGGTGACATTCCGGTCCCCTATGCAGTGGCTCTCCACCCCGAGTCCTTCGACAAGAAAGCCTGAGTCCGGAGACTCCGGTTGGAGCACACCGGAGACTCTGGCCTGGTAAACCAGCAAAACTGCAAACTCAATAACTTTCATGTACGAAATTCAAATCAGGTGAAACCAATTTTGTTGGAAAGAAAGCAACAAGAGCTTTCCGGCCTAGACCGGAGACTCTGGCCTGAGTGACCGGAGACGCTTACAGGCCTGAGTGACCTGAGTGAAACCAAATAGAGCCGTTGCAGGAATTCTTACACCGGAGACTCCGGTCTGAGTGACCGGAGACTCCGGACACAATTCGGTAACACTCCGGTGTGACTCCAGTGGGTGACAACACTTTCGTCACTCGATGAAAAACGAGCAGGCCGGAGACTCTGGTTTGCCCTGAGTCCGGAGACTCCGGTCTGGTAGACCGGAGACTCCGGCCCTGGCATGCGGGAGACTCCAGACAGGAAATCTTGCAACCACTCAGCAAAACTACAAACCCCATAACTAATTCATTCGAACTCCAAATCAGGTGAAACCAATTTTGTTGTAAAGATAGCAACAAGAGCCGAAACACAACAAGTTTTTCATACCCGAAGGTGTGGAAATATTAAGAACCATAAATAGAGTAAAGTTACCAATCATGGGAAGGTGTGGAACTTTCCTCACGGATAAACCGATAATATTTCCAAACCCGAAACACAACAAGTTTTTCATCCGGACTCCATTTTCTATGATCTTGGGCTTGTTTCGAAGATAATAACAAGATCTACAAGATCATGCATATACACATCATAGTCCATCATGTGAGGAAGAAACCAATAGAGGAGAGTTTTACTTCTCTAGAAAAGACAAACCGGTAAAACCCCCAACATCAAAAACTCAACAAGATATTCATATGAAATCCGTTTTTGATGAACTAGAGGTTGGTATGGAGATGAACACAAGCTCTAAATTCTCACATGGATAAAATACAAATAAGAACCAAGAAAGATGATATGCCAAATATGCAAAGGTTTGAGCTCTCCACAAAGATGTGATTAAGTTACTCACTTGAGAGCCCTTCTTGACAGTACGACATCTATCCTATAACCCGGTCTCCCACTAACAACATGAGACCGGTAAAATAGAAACCCTATCAAGATCATACATTTGCCTTGCGCATTCCACTTGAGTTAGATGATGACGATCTTGACTCTCTCAAGTTGGAACACCTTTCTTGATCATGCTTGCTAGCACATGCTTGATGAAGACTTCTCCAACTCCCCCATACCCCATTATGGGAGAGTCTTGGTTAGCTCTGTCTTCATGTATCCATTGCAAGCTTCAAACAAATGATATCTTCCGAGATGGATCATATTGAACTTGCACTTCATCTTCTTCTCTTGACATATAGGATGGCTTGGAGATAAACATGAATGTTCCCTCAATCTTCTTTTCCGAGCCATACTTTACCATGTAAGCTTCTAGAGTCCAACACATGAACTCCTTTCTTTTCCTATGGACAAGATCTACAAGGATATCTCAATGCAAACATTAGTCCATAAGGATTGTCATTAATTACCAAAACCACGCACGGGGGCAACATGCACTTTCAGTCTCTCCCGAATCCCATAGGATGGGGGTGTGATCACTACCACTTCTAGTTAAAGCTCTAGCACTAGATAAAGGAAAAAGAGAATCAAAATTAACTATACAAAAAACCCTATCTAGTTTTCACATAACTAACTCCTCTTGATTATTGGCCCAAGTATAAGCTCTACCACCAAGGCCTATCTCCATCAAGGCCCACGTATCCACCCAGAAATTAAATTTATCAACCCATTTAAAATCTACATTACCATTATTCTTATCCTCCAGACCCCTAATTAGATTGAAATCACCCCCTATAAGAGTGGGGCCATCCCATGATAAGAAAAGCTCATGCAATTTAGAGATAAAAGCTTGTGTCCCCTCTTCATAAGGGGAACCATAAACTGTAATCAATCTAATTACTACATCCGTCACCTTATTCTTAACCATACATGCTACCGAAAATCTTTTAATGTCCCAGGAAAGGACCTCGAACAGATCATTATTTACCCCCACTAGAATACCACCAGCCGTGCCAACAGCTGCAAGATAATTCCAGGTAAAATTTCTATTTCCTAATAAGTTTTTTAAGAAAAAAGGTGAAAAACTTTCTTTCTTAGTTTCTTGGAAACCAACATAATCTAACTTCAAAGGAACAATATTATCTAAAATAAAGTTTTTCCTACTGGGAGCAGTAATGCTCCTCTAATTCCAGAAGCCACACTTCATGGCAACCTCTTCCTGGGGTGCTTGCCCTGAGATTTCCTACTTACAGTAATCCAACCATCCTCAAACTGAGACTGCTGGTCTCCAGCATCCATCGATGAGGGAGACATAGGCTCATCTACATCAAACTCAGTGGCTAATTCACTGGTTTCTATAGCAGAAATTAAAGTTCTACCATCTATGTCATCTAAACTAGAAGAGGTATTGCATCTATCATCTAAAACAGAAGAACTTTCATGTATATCAACACCTATGATCTCAGTCATCTTATCTAAATCATCAACTTGCAATAAATTGAAGGGATTAGACGACATTATACCTTTCATTTTGTCAGGCACTTCTAGATTTTTCCTCATCTTCCTCTCCTTAGCTTTCTCCAGCACATTTTTGGATCTATCGATCCTAGCACTCTGTCTGATTGCTTGAACTGGTCCCCAAGCGCTTGGTTTCTTGCTCCCGCTTTCACTTGCACATGATTTTTCTCCACAACCTCCAGCTGTTCGAAGACTGGAATGATATCTTCTGGCCACACAATTTCCTAGTCTTCCCCGAGGTCAGCTTCCTCAGCTTGTTGCAGCTTCTCAGCAAAGCTACCATCCTCCCCTTGTGAATGCCTCAGGAAACTAGCCACTTCACCCATCACTGTCTATCCAGCTTGATCAGGTGATTTGTCCCAAAAAAGCTTCCCTCCTTGCTGAAAGGACACGGATGTCACCTAGTGGGGGGGGGGGGTGAATAGGCGATTTAAAATTCTTTACGGTTTAGGCTTGAATAAATGCGGAATAAGACTAGCTGTTAATTTATCAAGCACAAAACCTAAACAAGCTAGGTTTAGCTATGTGCACCAACAACTTATGCTAAACAAGATATACAACTAAGTGATAGCAAGATATATTACTTCAAACTCGATGGCTATCACAAAGTAAATTGCATAAGTAAGAAGCTCAGGTATAGAAATACCGAGGCACTTGGAGACGATGATTTATCCCGAAGTTCACTTCCCAATGGAAGCTACGTCTCCGTTGGAGTGGTGCGAAGTAACAAAGTGATCCCCGAATAGCCGTCAAATGGCACACCGTAATCTCCTTCGTGCCTCTACCAATGTAGAGAACCACGAACCACTATGGGATACTTGAGGGTGGTCACCGAACCCGTACAAGGATGAGGCACACTCCACAACTTAATTGGAAGCTCTCACCGAATTCCCGCGGCTCCCAAAGCCACAAGAATCACAAGGTTGGGGCGCGTCTCCACAACTTAATTGGATGCTCCCAACTATCCCGCGAGCCACCAAAACTCCTAGATCAACAAAGACCGTATAGGGCACTCCAAGTACCCAAGAGGACAAGCTCTAGGGCACCCCAAGTACCCAAGAGTAACAAGCTTCTCAACTTCAACTTCCATGTATCACCGTGGAGAACTCAAACCGATGCAATGAAGGCAAGACCACTAGAGGTGGTCAAATCCTTCACTCCCAAATCCCACCAAAAGCAACTAATGCTTGTGGGGGAGAAGAGAGGAAGAACAAGGAATAACTCAACAAATGGAACTCCAAGATCTAGATCCAAAGGCTTCCCCTCACTTAGAGGAGAGATGGATTGGTGGAACAATAGATCTAGATCTCCTCTCTCTTTTCCCACTAAATGGAGGCAAGAATCATGGAGGGATTGAGAGATAGCTAAGCTCAAGGAGGTCAACAATGGAGGTCAATTTCGTGCTCAGCAAAGCTGGCTGGAGGTAGGTGGAGGGGTATTTATACCCCTCCCAGAAAAAGAGCCGTTGCAGACAGGGGAGTCGGATATTCCGATATAAGTAGGGATCGGATAATCCGACTCCACCAGATAATCCGAATCAGCTAGAATTGGATATTCGGAAAACTTCAGTACTCTCCAGAACTGGTTGCTTTTAAAGTCCTTAGCCGAATTCGAGCAAACCCCGAGAATTGGATATTCCGACACAAGTGAGTACCGGATAATCCGACACTGTCGGATAGTCCGATTCAGACCGTTTCGGATATTCCGGAATACTCCAGTGCGCCACAAAACTGGTTGCAAGAAGTCCTTAGCCGATTTCGAGCAAACTTGAGAATCGGATAATCCGAGTCATCAGGGACCGGATAATCCGATTCCCCTGCTTGAGCAAAACAGACAGAAACAGCAAAACCTGAAGTGCAATATCTTTCTCGTTCGAACTCCAAAACAGGTGAAACCAATTTTGTTAGAAAGGTAACGACAAGAGTTAAGTTGACATACATGGGAAGGTGTGGAACTTTCCTCGCGGATAAACCGATAATATTTCCAACCCGAAAATGCAACAAGTTTTCCATACGAAATCCGTTTTCGGAGAACTTGAGCTTGTTATGAAGATCACAACAAGCACCAAAAACCCACACAGAGAAAATCCAAATAAGAACCAAGAAAGATGATGAAGGCAAGTATGCAAAGGTTTGAGCTCTCTCCAACTGATACGCTAAAGCTCAATGAGAGCCCCTCTTGATAGTACGGTAACTATCCTATAACCCGGTCTCCCAACCAAGAGACCGGTAAAATAGAAACCCTATCAACATCATACCTTTGCCTTGCGCATTCCACTTGAGCTAGATGACGTCGATCTTGATCTCTTCAAGTGGACCACCTTTCTTGATTGCGCTTCGCTTGGTGAAGACTCAAACATTGCTCCCCCATAATCCACTATGGGAGAGCCTCTCTTAGGCACATCTTCACATGAACATTATCTCTAAATGGGTGGCAAGCTTCAAGCCTAGGTTTTCTTTGAGATGCTCCTCTTGAACTTGCGCTTCTCAACATTGATGACGATCTCCACTTGACGTCATCGTTCATGGGCTATATCAAATCTTCATTTGATGCAAGCCCATAGAAAGATACCTAACCACACATAGAAATGCTACACACATATCATGGGTTAGTTGATACGTCTCAAACGTATCTATAATTTTTGATGTTCCATGTTGATATTATACCAATTGTTACATGTTTTACATACACTTCATATCATTTCTATACATTCTCTGGGACTAACCTATTAACAAGATGCCACAGTGCCAGTTCCTGTTTTCTGCTGTTTTTGTATTTCAGAAAAGCTGTTAAGGAAATATTCTCGGAATTGGACGAAAATCAACAGAGGTCCCTATTTCACCGACACGTCCACGGAGTCCAAAGGAGAGACGGAGACGAGCTAGGGAGCCGCCACACCATGCCTGGGCGCGGCCCCCTGCCGCGCCGAGGGGTGGTGTGGGCCCCTCGGGTGGCCTCCGATGCCGCCCTTTCACCTATTTATTCCTCCCGTCTGGAAAACCCTAAATACCCGAGTCATATTCCACGAAAAGTTTCAGAGGCGCCGCCGTCGTCAACCCTAGCTCGGGAGGGTTCTGAAGCTCTTCCCGGCACCCTGTCGGAGAGGGGAATCATCACCGGAGGGCTCTACATCGCCATGCCTGCCTCCGGAGTGATGCGTGAGTAGTTCATCCTTGGACTACAGGTCCATAGCAGTAGCTAGATGGTTGTCTCTCCACTTTATGCTATCATGTTTAGATCTTGTGAGCTGCCTAACATGATCAAGATCATCTTATTGTAATGCTACATGTTGTGTTTGCTGGGATCCGATGAATATTGAATACTATGATCAAGTTGATTATTAATCTATGTTACATGTTATTTATGATCTTGCATGCTCTCCGTTACTAGTAGATACTTTGGCCAAGTAGATGCTTGTAACTCCAAGAGGGGGTATTTATGCTAGATAGTGGGTTCATGCCTCCAGTAATCTAGGCGAGTGACAGCAACGTCTAAGGTTGTGGATGTGCTGTTGCCACTAGGAATAGTATTGCTAGAGTTTGTACTATTTCTACTACTGAAAATGCTTTAACCTCAAGTGATAGCAAACCTCCTACTAGTAATGGTAAGATAATTGGTGTTGGCAATGTTTCTACTTCTATTGCAAAACATTTTAAATTGCCTGATAACTCAGAAACTGTTCTTGATAAAAATGCTGAAATTTTTAGTAATGAGGAAGATAATAGCTCCATTACCTTTGATGATAATGATTTTGATTTTGATGGTTGTAATCTTTCTGAAGTAATTATGTTCTTGCAAAAGCTAGCTAGGAGTCCTAAAGCAAGTGAAATAAACATGGCTTTTACTAAACATATTACTAATGCTCTCATACAAGTTAGGGAAGAAAAATTGAAACGTGAAGTATCCATCCCTAGGAAGTTAGAAGATGGTTGGGAGCCTATCATTAAAATGAAGTTGAATAACTTTGATTGCAATGCTTTGTGTGACCTTGGTGCTAGTGTTTCTGTTATGCCTAAAAGACTTTATGATATCCTTGATTTAGCACATTTGGAAAATTGTTATTTGGATGTTCACCTCGCTGATGCTACGATAAAGAAACCTTTGGGTAGAATTGATGATGTTCTTATCATGGTTAATAACAATTTTGTCCCTGTTGATTTTGTTGTTTTGGATATTGAATGCAATCCATCTTGTCCTATTGTGCTTGGAAGACCTTTTCTTAGAACTATTGGTGCTATTATTGATATGAGAGAGGGGAATATTAAATATCAATTCCTGCTCAAGAAAGGTATGGAACACTTCCCTAGGAAGAAGATAAAACCACCTTTTGATTCTATTGTTCGAACAAACTATAATGTTGATGCTTCTACACTTGGTAATACTTGATGCATGCTTTGTGCCTAGCTAAAAGGCGTTAAAGAAAAGCGCTTATGGGAGGCAACCCATTATTTTTTTTATTTCAGCAATTTTTCTTTTTATTAAGTCAAGGAACTTGTTTACTTCTGTAGCAACTCCTTTGTATCTTTACATTTTCGTATTGTTGTGCCAAGAAGAGTCTCTAATGATAAGATGATGCCAGATTTTGATTGCTGCGCAGAAACAGATTTTTTCTGTTCACTGTACAAACATTATAAATTCATAGAAATGTTATTTTAATCTGAAATGTTTTGTGCGTAATCCTAATGTATGTACGCATCTTTCGTTAGTTCAAAGTTTTTCGATCTGAGCAACGTAAGTGCCTCGAAAAAATTCGTCTTTGCGGACTGTTCTGTTTTAGACAGATTATGTCTTTTATTTTGCATTCTCTCTTTTACTAGTGTTGGGTGGAATTCTTTTTTGGGTGGAAGAGCTTCACATAACATCAGTGGCAGTAGTTAATGTTTAAAGTAACGGTCATATTGCGTCCTTATAGAACATGTGAGTTTTTGATTGATGCACTAACCCTCTAATGAGATTTACTTTGAGTTTGGTGTGGCGGAAGTTTTCAAGGGTCAAGAGAGAAGAGTGATATAATAGGATCAAGAAGAGTAAAGAGCTTAATCTTGGGGAATCTCCCATGGATCTACCTAACATATTTCAAGAAGACTCAAGCGTCTAAGCTTGGGGATGCTTTGGGCATCCCCTTCTTCATCGTCAAAATTATCAGGTCATCTCTAGTGAAACTATATTTTAATTCTTTCACATCATATGTGCTATTCTTGGAGCGTCTGTGTGCTTTTATTTTCAGTATGTTATTTTTATTTTCTGATATCAACTTGATTGGATCCTAGCATTCTTGATTGGGAGAGAGACACGCTCCGCTTTTTCATTAGAATACTCCTATTTTTCACTTATACTTGTTGAGTATTCATATCTAGCGCTGTTCAGCTTTTAGCTCTTGTTTTCATGTATGTCTTGCCAGAGCTATTAGTTCTTTTAAAGAAAGTACTCTCTTACTTCACTTATACTTGTTTGGAGAGTTATTGAAATAAATTGATTGGTGTTTGGTTGGAACAGAAAATGTTGCATGTGGTAAATGGTATAATGAAAAAGACTTACATACTCTTGTAGATCACTAACTTGGATAATTTGATACTTGTCAATTCTTTTGTGTTAACAAGTAGGTCATGATTAAACTTTTGCATCATGTAAGTTAAGCCCATTAGTGAAGAACTACCGTAAAGCTTGTTGAAATTTGGTTTGCATGAGTGGTATCTCTAAGGTCTAGATATTTTGTAGTAAAAGGGTTTGGTTAACAAGGAAGACAGTGTGGAGTCTTATAATTTTTGCAATATGTTGGTCATATAAAACTTGGTGTACCGGTTGATAGTCTTGTTTGTTTAAATAACCTTGCTAGCCTAAACTCTGTACTGAGAGGGAATGCTTCTCGTGCATCCAAATCCTTGAGCCAAAATCCATGCCATCTGTGTCCACCATAACTACCTATATGTGGTATTTCCTTGCCTCCAAGTAAATTTTTCATGTGCTACCTTTAAATTATTCAAAATTGTTACTACTCCTTTTGTGTCAATGTTTACCAAGCTCATGAGGACGTGGTGGATGTCTTTATGTCACTTGTCAAGCAGACTTTACCTTCAGACTAGCGGCATATACATTAGCTTATTTATTAATTTTGCAAAAAGAGCTGGCAACGGGGTGCCCAGTCCCAATTAATTATAACTTTAACCGCTTAATCTCTTCACATTTTGTCAACTGAATACTCAGTGAAACATCTGCATGTGTAAACCAAAGAGAAAAAGAGGGATGATCTGCCTTGCTGGTAGAAATAACGTCCTTCATGGGAGCCGCTCTTAAAAGTCTGTTTGGCCGGGGTCATATTGTACTTTCCACTACTGATTCATTGACCAATTAACATACACCTCTCAAAACTTAATTTTTACTCTCTATATGATTTCAAAAATTAAAAAGCTCTAGCACATGATTTAATCCCTGCTTCCCTCTGCGAAGGGCCTTTCTTTTACTTTTATGTTGAGTCAGTTTTCCTACTTCTTTCTATCTTCCACAAGCAAACACTAGTGTCAACTTTGGTACAACAATTGTTATATGCTACATATTGGATTTATTATATTGCTTTGTGTTGACAATATCCATGAGATAAATATGTTAAAAGTTGAAGCAAACGCTGAAACTTAAATCTTCCTTTGTGTTGGTTAAATAGCTTTTACTAGAATCTATTGCTTTTTGAGTTAACTCTTATGTAAACCTGTGGATGCAATGTCTCCAAAGTATTATTCATGAAAAGTTTTGCTTGTATGATTCAGTTGTTTGCTCATTATCTATTTGGTAGCAAACTATAGACCATTGACTTGGATCACTTCATTCATTTACATGTGCCTTACAATACTATTTGATCAAGATTATGATGATAGCATGTCACTTAAAAAATTATTTTGTTTTATCGTTTACCTACTGAGGACGAGTAGGAACTAAGCTTGGGGATGCTGATACGTCTCAAACGTATCTATAATTTTTGATGTTCCATGTTGATATTATACCAATTGTTACATGTTTTACATACACTTCATATCATTTTTACACATTTCTGGGACTAACCTATTAACAAGATGCCACAGTGCCAGTTCCTGTTTTTGCTGTTTTTGTATTTCAGAAAAGCTGTTAAGGAAATATTCTCGGAATTGGACGAAAATCAACGGAGGTCCCTATTTCACCGACACGTCCACGGAGTCCAAAGGAGAGACGGAGACGACCTAGGGCGGCCACACCATGCCTGGGCGCGGCCCCCTGCCTGCCGCGCCGAGGGGTGGTGTGGGCCCCTTGGGTGGCCTCCGACGGCGCCCTTTCGCCTATTTATTCCTCCCGTCTAGAAAACCCTAAATACCCGAGTCATATTCCACGAAAAGTTCCAGAGGCGCCGCCGTCGTCAACCCTAGCTCGGGAGGGTTCTGAAGCTCTTCCCGGCACCCTGACGGAGAGGGGATCATCACCGGAGGGCTCTACATCGCCATGCCTGCCTCCGGAGTGATGCGTGAGTAGTTCATCCTTGGACTACGGGTCCATAGCAGTAGCTAGATGGTTGTCTCTCCACTTTATGCTATCATGTTTAGATCTTGTGAGCTGCCTAACATGATCAAGATCATCTTACTGTAATGCTACATGTTGTGTTTGCTGGGATCCGATGAATATTGAATACTATGATCAAGTTGATTATTATTCTATGTTACATGTTATTTATGATCTTCCATGCTCTCCGTTACTAGTAGATACTTTGGCCAAGTAGATGCTTGTAACTCCAAGAGGGGGTATTTATGCTAGATAGTGGGTTCATGCCTCCAGTAATCTGGGCGAGTGACAGCAACGTCTAAGGTTGTGGATGTGCTGTTGCCACTAGGGATAACATAACAATGCTATGTCTACGGTCATATGTATTTGTTTACAATACGCACATTACTTAATGCGATTATCCGTTGCTTGCAACTTAATACCAACGGGGGACACGGATGTTAACCTGACGGTGGATTATTAGTCATTGATGCGGTTGGATAACGGTCTATGTATCTTGTCGTAATGCCCAATTAAATATCATGGTAGTCATCTTGTCATTTATATGCATTGTCATGCGCTCACTATTTTATCAATTGCCCAGCTGTAATTTGTTTACCCAACATGTTATTTATCTTTATGGAGAGACACCACTAGTGAACTGTGGACTCTGGTCCATTCTTTAACACTGATAAAACCACCAACTACAATCAATTGTTCTCTTTTACTTCCTGCAATTAAATACTATTTTCCACACCATACGTTTAATCCTTTGTTACAGCAAGCCGGGAAAATTGACAACCTTCCTGTTTTGTTGGGGCAAAGTAGTTTGATTGTGTTGTGTGCAGGTTCCACGTTGGTGATCGAGCAATGGCGCCACCAACAACCTTCTGAAGTGCTCCCACTCCTCCTGGATCTGACAACCTTGGTTTCTTACTGAGGGAAAACTTGCTGCTGCACTGCTTCATACCTTCCTCTTGGGGTCTCCCAACGAACGTGTGTTTCACGTCATCATTAGTTCACAAAGCTATATGGACAATTGCTTACCATACCAAGAGATACATGATCCCACTTGGTACATTGATACGTCTCAAACGTATCTATAATTTCTGATGTTCCATGTTGATATTATAACAATTGTTACATGTTTTATATACACTTCATAGCATTTTTATGCATTTTTGTTGGAGATATGCCCTAGAGGCAAATAAATAATAAGATTTATTGCATTATCTCTTTAAGTTTATAAATAGTTTTATACCATGCTATAACTGTATTAATCGGAATTGTTAATACACGTGTGGTATGTAAACAAACCAGAGTCCCTAGTTAAGCCTCTAGATAAACTAGTCCATCAGTCAATGGATGATCGTGATTTCCCGATCATATTGCATTAACAATTGATGGTGGAGTCATTTTATTGGGAGAATAATTTGATGGACATTACCCAAAGTATTGCAGTTAGGATCGTATCAGATAGTTCAACACTGCAATAGGATTATAACGTGGTAGCTTATTCCTTAGACCGTGAGATTACATCAAGTCGCTGCTTCTGAAAGATACGGCTGATCGCATCAAACGTCATGCCTCATAAGCTGACAATAAGGTGACACTTTCGGGTATTGGAAGGAAGTAGTCGGGGCGAGTAATCAAGAGCGGGATTTGTTCATCCGTGTGACGGATTGATATGCTGGGCCCACTCGGTGAGATTATATCTGTAAAGCTGCGCAGCATATGACTAGGTCATTGAAGATATAATTTCATGGGAACGAGTAAAGCAACCTTGTCGGTAACGAGATAAAACACAACATCGGATGTTGACGATCGTATCTCGGACAAGGAAGTATCAACGAACAAAGGGAATGATCATATCATGTTAACGGTTCAAAGATGATTCAAGGATGATTTATTCTAGAATGCACGGGGACCGTCATAGTCATCCAGGGCTCCCTGACGGTCATTGGCGGGAGGGTCTCGACCATGTCCGGAGTATTCTCGAACCGAGGGTAACACACTTAAGGTCTTGACGACGCTAGGAGAACGTTTTGGAAACATCGGAGTGGCTTAGGTATAGAGATAGGAGGTTTCGGAAAGGTTCCGGCAAGAACGGAAGAGTTCCGGGGAAGACCGGAAGAGTTCCGGGGAGACCGAAGTGAGTTCGGAATGATCCGGAAATTGTTTCGGAGTCACGGGAGATTAAATAGTATGTAAATATATTAATTATGGAATTATATATATTTATATTAATTTAATATTAAAGAAAAAGGAGAAAAAATGGGGCAGCCACCTTAATGGGCCATAGGGCCCAAGAGGGGAAGCTCCCCCCCATGTGAGGGGTGCGGCTGGGCCCTTGGGGCCCATGCGCCACCATGGGGTGCGGTTGGCCCAAGGGGGCAGCCGCACCACCCCCCTCTCTCCTTTAGTCCCACATTGCCTAGTTGAGGAGAGGTG
This sequence comes from Poa pratensis, assembly GCA_947311845.1. Classification (NCBI taxonomy): domain Eukaryota; kingdom Viridiplantae; phylum Streptophyta; class Magnoliopsida; order Poales; family Poaceae; genus Poa; species Poa pratensis. The sequence continues at coordinate 4,875,013 of CAMZMU010000061.1, read as the reverse complement.
CAACCCCTCTCCTCCAATAAATAGGGACCCGGATTAATTGGAAAAATACACAGAAAATTCAGGAATTAATTCCGGTTGGCCCAGGCTTCTCCCTAGTCCAATTCCTCCCTCCCCATCTCTCGACGTGCGCGGTCCCAAGTCTGGACAGCGTATACGGGAGACCTATAAACCGCAGCGCACCGTTGTGCTGCGGGATTCCACCCAAAGTTCTCGCTTCCGCTATTCCGGCTGGATCGGGGAGCACGGAGGTCATCGTCAAGGTCCGTACGTGTGCGAGTACTCGGAGGTGCTGCTCTCTCACGAGTTCGGCACTAGGAGCTTCTTCATCGCCGCGTCTCCTTCTTCTTCGTCGCGCCAAGTTCTCCGCGACCTTGAGGTCGGCTACGTACGTCTTCATCGGCAACGCTTGTGCGGGAGCGTAATTCCCGCTATCGGTCTACAAGGGTATGTTTCCGATGACTTCTCCGTTACCGCATTACTAGATAGATAGATCCTGGCTAGTTTCGGTGTTGCGATAGTTAGAAAAATTATTGTTTTCTGCTACGAACCCCATCAGTGGTATCAGAGCCGATCTATGCGTAGTATTGCTGGTACGGTTAGAACACATGTTGAATGTGGGCATCGATTCTGTAATTGTTACCCTCTCGCGTGCACTTGCTAATGTTGTTGGCATTGAGTTGATGAAGCGGCCCGGACCGACCTTACGCGTACGCTTACGCGAGACTGGTTCCGCAACTAACATATGGCTTGTACCATATATGCGGCTGGCGGGTGTCTGTCTCTCTCTCTTTAGACGGCATGGCATTTTCAATGGAGGGCCCTGAAAAGGGTGTAATAGAGACAATTATTTAATCGCTGTTGTGGTTGTATGTTCGTAGGTAAGAAACGGTTCTTCACGAAAGCCCTAGCAGCCACGTAAAATGCAAAAGATAAAGTAGAGAGCGTCTAACTTTGTTTTGCAGTGGGGCTATTTTAATATGACATGGTCACGGTAAGTTTTATGTTATCGGAGGCAAAGGTGGCACCGTAGACTCGGAGCACCATTGGAGGCGCGCCGTGAAGGCCGAGGCGCGACGGCCATGTCATATCGCACTTCATTACATTATTTTGATATTGTTGTTGTGTGTTTGCATCCTATTTGAGTGCTTATATAAAGATATACAACGGTAGCCGTAATAGGATGATCCCTAATTTAATACCAAAATTGTGTTCTGCCTTAGTGTGCACCACCAATAAAGTTCTACGTTACGGGGTACGTTGGGTTTCGATCCTTTTCGTCTACACTCGTCTCTTCGTTCGCATACAGTGGGTGTAAGCCACGTTGCACACGCGAAAACACTAAGGTTAAATTGGCGAGCCTAGCATATACCAGTATATGGCCTCGGAACACGGGTGATCGAAAGATCGAGCATGAGTCGCATGATTGTTGCGATTGGTAATTCTTTGCCTACCTCTGAAGTTACGTTACCCGCCCGATCGAAGGGGGTAATTTAATGGATTGGGATCGTGTAATCACTAAGACAGTTTTTAGGGATAATTCTCTTAGTGGAGTGTGTTTGATAATATGATTATTAAATAAACTCAAATATTATAAACTTAGCCTTACCTAGTCTTTGCAAATTATCTTGTAGATCATGCCTTATCCTAAGGAAGAAAGTCTTGAGTTCAACCATTTTATTAGAAAAGAAAGTCTCCGGAACGATGGATCCAACTTCATGACGTGGTACAGAAACCTGAAAGACGTCCTCTACCAGAACGACATTTCTTACGTGATAGGAGAATTGTTAGGAGATAAACCAGGAGACTCCGCAAGTGCAGAGGCGAAAGAGGATTTTCGTCAGCGTCGTGAGGTCTGGAGAAGTGTTCAGATCACGATGTATGTCTGCATGGATCATGAGCTGAAAAATGAGTTTCGCCATATGGAACCCGCTGTGATGATAGGTGCTCTTAAAGTTCGGTTCTTGAACCGAATGAAGCAAGAGCAGTACAAGCAGCTGGACAAGTTTCTTTCACTCAAGATGGAAGAACATACCTGCTTGGAGACACATTTGTGTAAGATGTTTGACATTCACGATGATCTCACAAACACATGCGATTACTGGATGGCGGATACTTTTGCAATACAGGCGGTGTTGCGTTCTCTACCTCCTAGCTATGAGGAGCTTGTCGATGAGTATATACTTAAGAGTGATTTCCTCCTCTTCAATGATTTCCTGGTCGAAATCAAAGATGTGGAGGTGGAACCCATCGAAGGAGAAATAGATGACACGCAAGGTATATTTGATATACAAAGTTATAATTGTTATTTCTTACACTTGTTGATATTAAAGTATTTGATACTTATGTCTGTTTTATTGAAACAGCACCAGAATATAACAGGAAAATTGCAGAGTTCGACATGATGCTGCGGAATGATGGCAAGGCAAAGTAGTTGATGGCCAAGGAGTTTCACGCCCATAGTTATCAAGTTTTGATTAGTAGTTTTGAATAAGAGTTTTGTAGTCGAATTTGAGAGTGATTGTAATAAGTATGTCTTATATTCGATGAGACAAGTTATTCATATTTGTAAGAGACAAGCAAGTTGTTTTATTATGAATAAAGTTTTCTTATGATCATATTTCGATTATGAATAAGTTATTCATGCATTAATCTTTTTGATAGCAAAGTGGATTTGAATGTTAAAATAAATATCCTAAGTCAATAATAAAATGCACTACCGAATTTTTAATCATTGCAAATATTTTGGATACTTTGATCTTGTGTATTTGCATGCGTGATGTCTAATGAGACATGATGATTGAAAAATATTGATAAGTCAATATGAGAAGAAATTTGATTTGAGATCATGCAAGATGATTGTTAAATTAAATTGTGTAGTGGAAATTATTATTGAAACCTTTGTTGTATGTCTAAGTAAATAATAAGTATTTACTAAAAGATACAATTATCTGAAATTATTTGATTTGATCAAGAAAGATTTTTCGGATAGAAAAGGAGGATATAAAATCAAGTCATTGTAATTGGATTATAATAGCAAGGATTTTAAAGATTTATTTTATCATGAAGGTTTGTGAAAATTCGGTTCACAAAAGGACTTGTGAAATTCGGTTCACAAAATTATGATGCTATTATCAAACATGTTGATTTATGTAGACATTATGATCATACTCTATTTTGAATAAAGTATAGTCCTAAAAATATCTCTTAATATTTTAGAAATCACGTAGAAGGTTTTTCCGTTAGAATTAGTAAACTCCCTATTTTGAAGTCTTCACCCAAAATTCGTATGAACGACAATAAGTTGTGTGTCATGGTTTATAGATTATATGATAATACGAAACTATGTACGAAATAGTTCTTTGTAAAATATTCATAGGAATGAATATATGTTTCATATGGTAAACACCAACAAGGGCAAAACTAGTATTGCTAACTTGGTGATTCATTGAAAACAAGTTTCAAGAAAGGATATGAAATAAAGAAAAGCTTAAAAGGGGTAATTGACCTTACTCGATTTGTGAGAGAAATATTGTTTTGGAATTTGATCCGACAACAAAACTCCACAAATGGAAATGAAAAATGATGATATTTGATCATGGTGTTTTCATGCAAGGAGCTTTTTATAAATAGTAGGCATTAAAGAATATTTTCTGTCCGGTCACAGATTAATATTTCATGATTTAATGAGCTTGTTACTAGAACAAGGGATACCTACGAAATACAAAGAAATTGGGGTGATGCCAAATTCGAATTGTGACTATAGAGTCATAAATCCAAAAGGTTGCATTCAAGATTGTATTAGTAAATGTTGCTTGAATCTTATTAAGTAAAAGGGTTACTTGATTTTTCACATGACAAGTTGTGTGAAAAGAATGAAACTGTGAGAAGGACATAAAGCTAATTTTGTCATGAAGAATGTCTTTGACAAAATCAAAATTGTTTTGACTACATTGGATGTAGACATGCCTAAGTCTTTTGGATTTGTATTAACAAGTATAATACATCGTATTTGGAATTTTCGAATTGATACATGATCAAGGATTTCGGTTATGACCGAAATATCGAAGGAAATTATATCCGTATAATTTAAGTGGGAGTAGGACAGCTTACCGGAATAATATGTAAGTGACATATTGTTAAGTGGGAGCTTGTGGGCTACACAATATGAAATGTGTTTGACATTTTGAGTGGGAGCATTACAAGTTACACAATCTCAAATGTAATTGACATTTTGAGTGGGAGCTTAGTCAGGTGTTTATATGTAAATGACATATAATAGATAGGTACTAGGAAAATGAATTAGAAGTAATTATTGAATTACGATAAAATCATATATGTTTAAAATGTGAGCATCTGTTTTGAATAGATCATTTTAAAGAAGTCGAGGTGTTTTTCCAGATTAGATTCTGATGTGTCAGAATAAGACGTAACGAGGAATTGGTCCTTGTAAATCTGGATAAAGTAATCATGGTTGTAAAATATGCTGCACTTCTATGCCATGATAAGGTGGCAGCATATTAACCATATTATATACTCGAAAAGATATGATTAGTATTCTTACAAGAAGAATAAGCGCTGAGATGAATTTGTGATTCATTATTAGTGGAACCAAAATTATCCTTCATAGTTTAAAAGAAACTAAGGATATGTGGTTATTTCAAATCTGTAAAGGATGATGAGTTTAACAAATGTTGTGTTAAAAGGATCAACCTAAATGACAGAAAGAAATAAGGATCAAGTCGTTATAGGATAAATTAAAAGGCATTAGGCTGACAATAGAATGTCAGGATCTACTTAGGTAAATATAGAAGTATAAAGATACTGCAAAAGTACATAGAGTTGGTAGAGAAAAGGTATTCTCTAAAACTGAGTGTGTTTAATGCAATTAACTGATATTGGATCAGAGTAAGCGCAGGGAAACAAAAGTCTCACTTAGTTGCCAAATATGTATATTTGTTATTAAGATAGCATGATGATATCAAATAAGGTGATATCAATGGTTTGCAAAGAGCTTATGGTTATGAAAGGTTCAGGCCGAAGGAAACCTCTTCCACGAGCGAGCATTATCATAAACACTTATAAAAGATAAGGTTGTATGATTGGTATAGAAATGCAGCTAGTGTATTTGTACTCTAGTGCAAGTGGGAGACTGTTGGAGATATGCCCTAGAGGCAAATAAATAATAAGATTTATTGCATTATCTCTTTAAGTTTATAAATAGTTTTATACCATGCTATAACTGTATTAATCGGAATTGTTAATACACGTGTGGTATGTAAACAAACCAGAGTCCCTAGTTAAGCCTCTAGATAAACTAGTCCATCAGTCAATGGATGATCGTGATTTCCCGATCATATTGCATTAACAGTTGATGGTGGAGTCATTTTATTGGGAGAATAATTTGATGGACATTACCCAAAGTATTGCAGTTAGGATCGTATCAGATAGTTCAACACTGCAATAGGATTATAACGTGGTAGCTTATTCCTTAGACCGTGAGATTACATCAAGTCGCTGCTTCTGAAAGATACGGCTGATCGCATAACGTCATGTCTCATAAGCGACAATAAGGTGACACTTTCGGGTATTGGAAGGAAGTAGTCGGGGCGAGTAATCAAGAGCGGGATTTGTTCATCCGTGTGACGGATTGATATGCTGGGCCCACTCGGTGAGATTATATCTGTAAAGCTGCGCAGCGTATGACTAGGTCATTGAGATATAATTTCATGGGAACGAGTAAAGCAACCTTGTCGGTAACGAGATAAAACACAACATCGGATGTTGACGATCGTATCTCGGACAAGGAAGTATCAACGAACAAAGGGAATGACCATATCATGTTAACGGTTCAAAGATGATTCAAGGATGATTTATTCTAGAATGCACGGGGCCGTCATAGTCATCCAGGGCTCCCTGACGGTCATTGGCGGGAGGGTCTCGACCATGTCCGGAGTATTCTCGAACCGAGGGTAACACACTTAAGGTCTTGACGACGCTAGGAGAACGTTTTGGAAACATCGGAGTGGCTTAGGTATAGAGATAGGAGGTTTCGGAAAGGTTCCGGCAAGAACGGAAGAGTTCCGGGGAAGACCGGAAGAGTTCCGGGGAGACCGAAGTGAGTTCGGAGTGATCCGGAAATTGTTTCGGAGTCACGGGAGATTAAATAGTATGTAAATATATTAATTATGGAATTATATATATTTATATTAATTTAATATTAAAGAAAAAGGAGAAAAAATGGGGCAGCCACCTTAATGGGCCATAGGGCCCAAGAGGGGAAGCTCCCCCCCATGTGAGGGGTGCGGCTGGGCCCTTGGGGCCCATGCGCCACCAGGGTGCGGTTGGCCCAAGGGGCAGCCGCACCACCCCTCTCCCTTTAGTCCCACATTGCCTAGTTGAGGAGAGGTGCAACCCCTCTCCTCCAATAAATAGGGACCCGGATTAATTGGAAAAATACACAGAAAATTCAGGAATTAATTCCGGTTGGCCCAGGCTTCTCCCTAGTCCAATTCCTCCCTCCCCATCTCTCGACGTGCGCGGTCCCAAGTCTGGACAGCGTATACGGGAGACCTATAAACCGCAGCGCACCGTTGTGCTGCGGGATTCCACCCAAAGTTCTCGCTTCCGCTATTCCGGCTGGATCGGGGAGCACGGAGGTCATCGTCAAGGTCCGTACGTGTGCGAGTACTCGGAGGTGCTGCTCTCTCACGAGTTCGGCACTAGGAGCTTCTTCATCGCCGCGTCTCCTTCTTCTTCGTCGCGCCAAGTTCTCCGCGACCTTGAGGTCGGCTACGTACGTCTTCATCGGCAACGCTTGTGCGGGAGCGTAATTCCCGCTATCGGTCTACAAGGGTATGTTTCCGATGACTTCTCCGTTACCGCATTACTAGATAGATAGATCCTGGCTAGTTTCGGTGTTGTGATAGTTAAAAAATTATTGTTTTCTGCTACGAACCCCATCAATTTTCTGGGACTAACCTATTAACAAGATGCCACAGTGCCAGTTACTGTTTTCTGCTGTTTTTGTATTCCAGAAAAGCTGTTCTAGAAATATTCTCGGAATTGGACGAAACTTGGACATAACCTTCTATTTTCCCGACACGTACACGGAGTCCAAAGGAGAGACGGAGGCGACCGAGGAGGCAGCCACGCCAGGGGCCGGCGCGGCCCCACCTCCTGCCACGCCGGGGGGTGGCGTGACCCCCTCGGGTGCCTCCAGGCGCCGCCCTTTCGCCTATATAATGCCTTCGTCCAGAAAACCCTAGATACAGGAGCCTCCATCCACGAAAAGTTCCGTAGCCGCCGCCGGCGTCAACCCTAGTTCGGGAGGGTTCTGAAGCTCTTACCAGCACCCTGCCGGAGAGGGGAATCATCACCGGAGGGCTCTACATCACCATGCCTGCCTCAGGAGTGATGCGTGAGTAGTTCACACTTGGACTACGGGTCCAAAGCAGTAGCCAGATGGTTGTCTCTCCTCCTTGTGCTATCATGTTTAGATCTTGTGAGCTGCCTATCATGATCAAGATCATCTTATTGTAATGCTACATGTTGTGTTTGCTGGGATCCGATGAATATTGATACTATGATCAAGTTGATTATCAATCTATCTTATATGTTATTTATGATCTTGCATGCTTTCCGTTACTAGTAGATGCTTTGGCCAAGTAGATGCTTGTAACTCCAAGAGGGAGTATTTATGCTAGATAGTGGGTTCATGCCTCCGGTAATCTGGGCGAGTGACAACAACGTCTAAGGTTGTGGATGTGCTGTTGCCACTAGGGGTAAAACAGCAATGCTTTGTCTAAGGATAAATGTATTGTTTACATTATGCACTTTACTTAATGCAATAATCTGTTGCTTGCAACTTAATACCAACGGGGAACACGGATGTCAACCTGAAGGTGGATTATTAGTCATAGATGCTGTTGGATAACGGTCTATGTATCTTGTTGTAATGCCCAATTGAATATCATAGTAGTCATCTTGTCATGTATATGCATTGTCATGCGCTCTCTATTCATCAATTGCCCAGCTGTAATTTGTTTACCCAGCATCTTAGTTATCTTTTATGGAGAGACACCACTAGTGAACTGTGGACCCCGGTCCATTCCTTTACACTGATAATACAACCAACTACAATCATTGTTCCTTTTCATTCTCTGCAATTAAACACTATTTTCCACACCATACGTTTAATCCTTTGTTTACAGCAAGCCGGTGAGATTGACAACCTCACTGTTTCGTTGGGGCAAAGTAGTTTGATTGTGTTGTGTGCAGGTTCCACGTTGGTGATCGAGTAAACGCGCCACCAACAACCTTCAGAGGTGCCTTTTACTCCTACTGGATCTGACAACCTTGGTATCTTACTGAGGGAAAACTTGCTGCTGACTGCTTCATACCTTCCTCTTGGGGTCTCCCAACGAACGTCTGCTTTCACGTCATCAAGCAACTTTTTCTGGCGCCGTTGCCGGGGAGTAAGAAGACTTCTGCAAGGGGAGACTCATGCTTCCAATCTCTTTACTTTGTTTTTGTCTTGCTTAGTATCATGTCTAGTTCCTTACTTGCTACCAATGGTTACTTTCTTTGAAACTAGTCCTATGGCTGAAAACAAATGAGAGAGCTTATGAAATTTATCTTGAGTTAGGACATGAGTGTTTGAAGAGAAAATTAAAAAACCTATGGAAATTTGTTTGCATGATGTAGCAATGTTATTACTATAAATTCTTTGAACACCATTATTGCTAATGCTATGGAAGACTTTAAGCTTGGGGAGACCGGTTTTGATGAAAATATATTTTTAGTCCCTCGGGTATTGAGGATAAAATTTATGATGATTATAATGATGGATGTGCTAGTTTTACTCCCACTATTACTAATGAAATTATTATGCTTGTGTGGAGAGTAATTATACTTTTATGCATGTGAATCATGATAAGAATGCTTTATGTGATAGCTATATTGTTGAGTCTATTCATGATGCTACTGAAAATTATTTTGAGAGAGGAAAATATGGTTATAGAAATCTTCATGTTATTAAATTTCCTCTCTTTATGATGAAAGTTTTGAGCTTTTCATGTGTTGCTTTTATATGCTGGTTGCTTTAAGACCTAATGGTCATTATGAGAGAGGGAGACACGGTTTCATATATCTCAATAATATTAAGTCTCCTCTCTTTATGTTGAAAGTTTTAAGTTGCACTTGTTTTGCCTTCCTATGCTAGTCACTTTGTATTTGTTTTCTTACAAGGCTCCTATGCATAGGAAGAGTGTTAGATTTAAACATGTTTTATATTCTTCTTGATGCTCTCTTTTATGTTTCAACTCTTATCCTTATGTGAGCATCATAAAAATTACTATGCCTAGCTAAAAGGCGTTAAAGAAAAGCGCTTATGGGAGGCAACCCATTATTTTTTATTTCTGCAATTTTTCTTTTATTTGAGTCAAGGTGTTGTTTACTTCTGTAGCAACTCCTTTGTATCTTTATTTTTCGCATTGTTGTGCCAAGAGTAGCCTCTAATGATAAGATGATGCTAGATTTGGATTACTGCGCAGGAACAGATTTCTGCTGTTTACCGTATTATTATCTAAAATCACAGAATTGATTTAAATCTGCAAATTTTTGTGCGTGATCCTGATATGTACGCATCTTTCGTTAGTTCAAGTTTTTCGATCTGAGCAACGTAAGTGCCTCGAAAAAATTCGTTTTGGACTGTTCTGTTTTAGACAGATTCTGTCTTTTATTTTGCATTCTCTCTTTTACTAGTGTTGAGTGGAATTCTTTTTTGGGTGGAAGAGCTTCACATAACATCAGTGGCAGTAGCTAATGTTTAAAAAGTAATGGTCATGTTTGTGTCCTTATAGAACATGTGAGTTTTTGATTGTGCACTAACCCTCTAATGAGAATTACTCTGAGTTTGGTGTGGCGGAAGTTTTCAAGGGTCAAGAGAGGAGGATGATATAATGTGATCAAGAAGAGTGAAGAGCTTAAGCTTGGGATGCTCCCATGGATCACCCCAGCATATTTCAAGAAGACTCAAGCGTCTAAGCTTGGGATGCCCAAGGCATCCCCTTCTTCATCAACAACTTATCAGGTCATCTCTAGTGAAACTATATTTTAATTCTTTCACATCATATGTGCTTTACTTGGAGCGTCTGTGTGCTTTTATTTTGCATTGTTATTTTATTTTCTGAGATCAACTTGTTGGATCCTAGCAATCTTGTTTGGGAGAGAGACACGCTCCGCTTTTTCATTTGAATACTCCTATTCTTCACTTATACTTGTTGAGTATTCTTGTCTAGCTACTGCTATGCTTTTAGCTCCTGTTTTTCATGCATCTCTTGTTCAGAGCTGTTAGTTCTTTTAGAGAAAGTACTCTCTTGCTTCACTTATAATTGTTTGGAGAGTTTGTGTTGAAATAAATTGATTGGTGTTTGGTTGGAACAGAAAATGCTGCATGTGGTAGATGGTATAATGGAAAAGACTTACATATTCTTGTAGATCACTGTCTTGGATAATTTGATACTTGTCAATTGTTTTGAGTTATCAAGTAGTTCATGTTTAAGCTTTTGTATCATGTGGTTAAAACCTATTAGTGAAGAACTACCGTAAAGCTTGTTGAAATTTGGTTTGTATGATTGGTATCTCTAAGGTCTAGATATTTTCTAGTAAAAGGGTTTGGTTAACAAGGAAGACAGTGTAGAGTCTTATAATGCTTGCAATATGTTTTCATATGAATCTTGTTGTACCGGTTGATATCCTGTGTTTGCTTCAAATAACCTTGCTAGCCTAAACTCTGTACTGAGAGGGAATGCTTCTCGTGCATCCAAAACCTTGAGCCAAAATCCATGCCATTTGTGTCCACCATAACTACCTATATGTGGTATTTCCTTGCCACTCCAAGTAAATTTTTCATGTGCTACCTTTAAACTATTCAAAACTTTATTACTCCTTTTTGTGTCAATGTTTACCAAGCTCATGAGGACGGGGTGGATGTCTTTATGTCACTGTCAAACAGACTTTACCACCGGACTAGTGGCATATACATCCGCTTATCCATTAATTTTGCAAAAAGAGCTGGCAAATGGGGTGCCCAGTCCCAATTAATTACAACTTTAACCGCTTAATTCTCTTCACATTTTTGCCCTGATTTATCAGTCAAGCAATGACAAACAGTGAAATATCTGCATGTGTAAACAAAAGAGAAAGAGGGATGATCTGCCTTGCTGGTAGAAATAACGTCCTTCATGGGAGCCGCTCTTAAAAGTCTGGTTGGCAGGGGTCATATTGTACTTTCCATTTTCTGATTCGTTGACAATTAACAAAACCTCTCAAAACTTATTTTTACTCTCTATATGATTTCAAAAACTTAAAAAGCTCTAGCACATGATTTAATCCCTGCTTCCCTCTGCGAAGGGCCTTTCTTTTACTTTTATGTTGAGTCAGTTTTCCTACTTCTTTCTATCTCAGAAGCAAACACTAGTGTCAACTTTGGTGCAACAATTTTTATATGCTAGTATATTGTACTTATTATATTGCTTTGTGTTGACAAATATCCATGAGATATATGTTGAAAGTTGAAAGCAATTGCTGAAACTTAAATCTTCCTTTGTGTTGGTTAAATACCTTTTACTTAGAATCTATTGCTTTATGAGTTAACTCTTATGCAAAACTTTTGATGCTTGTCTCGAAAGTACTATTCATGAAAAGTTTTTGCTTATATGATTCAGTTGTTTGCTCATTATCTATTTGTTAGCAAACTATAGACCATTGACCTGGATCACTTCATTCATAACATGTGCTTTACAATACTATTTGATCAAGATTATGATGGTAGCATGTCACCTCAGAAATTATTTTGTTTTTATCGTTTTACCTACTCGAGGACGAGTAGAACTAAGCTTGGGGATGCTTGATACGTCTCAAACGTATCTATAATTTCTGATGTTCCATGTTGATATTATACCAATTGTTACATGTTTTATATACACTTCATAGCATTTTTATGCATTTTCTGGGACTAACCTATTAACAAGATGCCACAGTGCCAGTTCCTGTTTTCTGCTGTTTTTGTATTCCAGAAAAGCTGTTCTGGAAATATTCTCGGAATTGGACGAAACTTGGACAGAACCTTCTATTTTCCGACACGTACACGGAGTCCAAAGGAGAGACGGAGGCGACCGAGGAGGCAGCCACACCAGGGGCGGCGCGGCCCCACCTCCTGCCCGCCGGGGGTGGCGTGACCCCCTCGGGTGCCTCCAGACGCCGCCCTTTCGCCTATATAATGCCTTCGTCGACAAAACCCTAGATACCCGAGCCTATCCACGAAAAGTTCCGTAGCCGCCGTCGTCAACCCTAGTTCGGGAGGGTTCTGAAGCTCTTCCCGGCACCCTGCCGGAGAGGGGAATCATCACCGGAGGGCTCTACATCACCATGCCTGCCTCCGGAGTGATGCGTGAGTAGTTCATCCTTGGACTACGGGTCCATAGCAGTAGCTAGATGGTTGTCTCTCCTCCTTGTGCTATCATGTTTAGATCTTGTGAGCTGCCTATCATGATCAAGATCATCTTATTGTAATGCTACATGTTGTGTTTGCTGGGATCCGATGAATATTGATACTATGATCAAGTTGATTATCAATCTATCTTATATGTTATTTATGATCTTGCATGCTTTCCGTTACTAGTAGATGCTTTGGCCAAGTAGATGCTTGTAACTCCAAGAGGGAGTATTTATGCTAGATAGTGGGTTCATGCCTCCGGTAATCTGGGCGAGTGACAGCAAGTCTAAGGTTGTGGATGTGCTGTTGCCACTAGGGGTAAAACAGCAATGCTTTGTCTAAGGATAAATGTATTGTTTACATTATGCACTTTACTTAATGCAATAATCTGTTGCTTGCAACTTAATACCAACGGGGAACACGGATGTCAACCTGAAGGTGGATTATTAGTCATAGATGATGTTGGATAACGGTCTATGTATCTTGTTGTAATGCCCAATTGAATATCATAGTAGTCATCTTGTCATATATATGCATTGTCATGCGCTCTCTATTCATCAATTGCCCAGCTGTAATTTGTTTACCCAGCATGTTAGTTATCTTTTATGGAGAGACACCACTAGTGAACTGTGGACCCCGGTCCATTCCTTTACACTGATAATACAACCAACTGCAATCATTGTTCCTTTTCATTCTCTGCAATTAAACACTATTTTCCACACCATACATTTAATCCTTTGTTTACAGCAAGCCGGTGAGATTGACAACCTCACAGTTTCGTTGGGGCAAAGTAGTTTGATTGTGTTGTGTGCAGGTTCCACGTTGGTGATCGAGTAAACGGCGCCACCAACAACCTTCAGAGGTGCCTTTTACTCCTACTGGATCTGACAACCTTGGTATCTTACTGAGGGAAAACTTGCTGCTGCACTGCTTCATACCTTCCTCTTGGGGTCTTCCAATGAACGTGTGCTTTCATGTCATCATACATCTTGTAGCTTTGTGTGTTGATCAATATCTTGATCAACCTTGTATCTTTTCTTCTCTTTTCAATAGATGAGATAACCTTGAATGATCACATAATCCTTTTCTTCAAGACATACTTGCGATATGCTCAACTCACATATGACCAATCATCGGATAACTCCTCGAATACCAACTTGGTCATCACATACTCTTCTTCTTGATCATATCAAGTATATATCCATACACCTCGATGATCTTGATGCCAATATTTCATTATATCAATATATTCATGGCATCAACCTTGAATCCAACATATGGAGTTCAAGCATGGTCTATGGACAAACACTACAAGTACAACTCAATGCAACCATTAGTCCATAGGGATTGTCATTAATTACCAAAACCACACATGGGGGCGCCATGCCCTTTCACTTGCTAACCATGCCTTTCTGAACCAAGAGCTTATATACCTCACTAGCGAGGTCATGTGCTCCCCCTGCTTCATGTGGCACTTGATCAACTTCCATGGTCCTGTTCCTACCATTACCCTGATCACCACCCTGACTATTTGCACTACTATTCTGCGAAGCAGTAGTGCTTTTACTGGCACCACCACCTCTGTTCTCACTGCCTTGGCCTCCCAAAGCTCCATTCCCCTTATCTGCATTAGCATTTCCAGGACCTTTTTGTAGTTGATTTTGAGCTTCAACCTCAGCCTCAGTCAGAACATGCTCCACAGTAAATATGAGCTGGAACATCCTCCCTGGAAGCCAAACAACCTGGCAGCAGGGATCTTTGCAACATCCCTACATTTCACTTTAACCCTAACACTTTCTACATTGTTCCTAAACACGCTTTGCCAGTCGACATCGTGTAGAATACCAACAGTAGAGATGGCTTGGTCGATAGTATTCCACTCACACCAGGGAGGCAAAAGACCCTGCACAGCAATCCAAGCGAACCGATATGCTTCTTCAGGTGTTGGATCATCAGACCATTTCTCCACCTTGACCCAGACATCCCCTTTAGGCAGCCCAAACCTGGGGTAACCAATCACTTGCTCGACTTGAATGTGTGGCGGGAATTTAACCAGGTATGAGTAGTCCCCAAGCTCTCTGATCTGCCAAGGCCAGTTAGTCTTGTAGATTTTAGAGAATTCCACCGCCAAATCTGCTTTGGTGATCTCACCCTCTTCCAAAACAACCAGTCCACAATTCTTAGAGCTGCAAACAGGATTTGGATTCACCAATGGAGTCTCAGTGTGATAAAACCCCAAGCCTGTAGCTGCACTCCCAATATATCTCGCCACCTCATGTGGTCTTTTCCTAACAGGACACTCTTTCTCAGGATGTGCTGAGGACTTGCAAATGAAGCAGACATGAGTCTTCGTACAAGCAACCTGATGGTGACCAGGTTCCCCACAGCACATACAGACATGATCAGTATAACTCATTCTACTGTCCACCTTCACCTCCCTGAGCCGGAGCTATCCACTGATTGGACTGTGGTGCAAACTGTTGTTGTTGTTGTTGCTGGTATGCGGGAAACTGCTGAGGGAAAACCCAAGGCCCTGGCATCGGACCTGGACCAGGAGGGAAACCAAAAGGAGGTGCACCATAACGGAATTGAGGGAACTGCGGCGGTGGCATCTGGTTCTCCTGCCACTGCGGATCGTTGTTGTTGCCACCACCTCTCCCCTTTGGCCTCCCCCTCCCATTGCTCGCCATCTTTCTGGGTGTTTCTCCTCCTTCCTCCAAACCGGCGGCGCAGAGATCTATCACCACTCTCTCCTTAACTAGTTTCCTAGAGCAAACCCTAGGAACCAGCCCTTGTTTTATGCTGCCACGGCGCCGCTGGTGGTTGGTGAGATGCTTTGGAATATGCCAAAGTTGGGAAAAGAAGCTTTCGACCTCAACTTCGCCATTATCCACACTTTTTCACCACCAACTCCGCAGCCCAGATGGGACACAACCACCCTGCAACTCTTTTGGACTGCGAGATGGGCCTTCGTTGAAAAACACCATCCCGCTCAGCTGTTTGAAACTCCTTTGTTATTGGAGCTGATTCAGAGACCTTATCCTCTACTTCAACAAGGTGATCATCTGAACACACTCCCTCAGAACTTGCTGGTGTATCTGGACTAGCGTGGCTGTAGCAATGATGTCGCTGATCGAGAAACCTTGCCTCTCCTCGCCCTGATTCTGCACTAGCTGCTGCATTGGAGCTGGAATTTCCATCGCAGATCCTGTCATCCCAGGGACCTGGTTCCTCCACTACGGGACGACCTCCGCCCCTGTCGGAAACAGGTTGCTCCCTCTCCGGTGGACTCTGCAACTCCCTCAGCCACAACAACCGATTTGCCCCTGCCGCTGGTCCCTGCCCGCCTAGGCCATGAACCAACCAAGCCTGGTCCAAGAGCTCCTGGATCGAAACCTTCCTCGAGGACCGCTTCAAGCGACCCGATGGTGATGGAGACCCTTGGTCGTGGCGGCGATTTCCTAGGAAATTCCGCGCCGCTGGCTTGCACCTGCGGCGACCTCGCGCCCGCCACATTGTCTCCTTCAGCGGCCCCAAGCTCCACAACGATCTCCTTCCCCAAATCCCTAATTTCCTCGCGCCGCTTCTGCTATATGTCTGGCCGAATTTTTGCGCCCCCTCCACCTCCGCTGCTCGTGGCAGATCTGAGTCAATCCCCGCACGCAGGCGCGCAGCCGCCCTGCTCATCCTGCTCTCCATCATCGAGAATCTCCAGGGTCAATCGCCGGGAAAAGTTGGAGTATCTTCGCCGCGGGGACGCCGAGGAGAGGAAACGATCGGTGGAAATGAGTAGAGGAACAGTGGGCGGTGGTGGAGGTGCGGTCAGGTGTACCCTCATCCCGCGTGGTGTGCTATCCGCGCCATGGACGGAAACCGAGGTGGTTCCGCCATGGGTCGCTACAGGACCTCGGGTTGGGAGAGGAGAGAGAGACATCACACATCCCCCGGCTCTTGTTTAGGTTGCTCGCCTGATATGTTTCGTCTGTCCCGATTTGGCTACTACACGTCCAGTCATCCAAAATTTCTTGCAAGTCCTATAAAAATTCAAAGTGTAGGAAGTTATCCATTCGCATGTCACTGCAAAATTTGCAGATTTACATTTTGAACCATCTTATATTTACTAATTGGAGGCACCAATGGAGGCACCACGTTAATCCTCAACAACTAAGAATATTAACCATCCGATTTTCCGTATTGCCTATATACAGCCGTCAGATGGAATAGACAAAGAGTCCTCACGTTCTATCCCACGTGCACGTCATCGTAGATTAATCCTGGCTCTCTCTGTTGCATCCGGGACAGACTCTTTTTATCTCCCTCCGTTCCTATCTCTTCCGTAATAAAAGGAAAGAAAAAAAACGGCCGCAATACATCTCCAATCCTCCCATGCTCATCCACCTCCGCGCGGCAGAACCCTAGCTTCGACAGCCTCACCATCTGCTTGGATCACGGCCATGTACTCGGAGGATAGGAACTGAAAGTAGTATCTATATGGCTGATCGCTCATACTCAATGCGGTAGATATCCAGGAGCTGTTCTTTACCTGGTTTTCTTCTTTTTTCCAGGGAAGGAGCTGCTCGGTGAATTGACTGGTCAGGTCACGTCGGAAGATCTAGATCATCCAGTGATTGATTTTTGCAAGTATATACGAAAATCAACTTTTGGCTTTATGAACTCTGTTTGTTCCATGGTTTTATCTCCATGATCGCAGGTAGTAACCAAAATCTGATTCCATGGTAGTCAGCAACATCGATGGCGCCAGCAGCCTCAGAACGAGTTGCTTTCATATTCACTATGTCGTCGTTCCAAAATTTTATAGAGGGCTGCTCAACTCCTGTGTGCCAACCAGGCTACAGCCAAGGCTACCATGAGCACCGGCGGCAAGCAATCTTCCAACCTTTTCAGATCCTTGATGCTAAGGAGCTCCGCTTCATAATTATATTAAATGGTCTGTTCTGAGATTTATTTTTATAGTTTAAGTTTTGTCCAGATTGCAGAGCTTTTGGGATTTCATGAACTCAGGTTTATGGTAGTCTCCATGAGTTAAATACTAATACGTAATAATTTGCTTTCTTTTGTTATTTCCAGGTGTCTAATATACGTGGCTGGGTATTTCACAAAGTTTGTTTCTTATTATCTATAACCGTATGATCATATAAGGTTGTCTCTGTGCTCTACATCTGGCATCCCCGTAAACTTATGAGAACAGAATCCTTAAACAAAATGTCTATTACCAGTAGTCTTCGAAAACAATAGATTATTAAATCTTGCTCTGACCGCATACAAAGATAAACTTTGGTAGCATAGTTATCACCTGCAAGGAGCTTTAAGATTTTTATTTAGATGAGAAGGAAGGTTAGATAATGTTTATAAGAGCACCGGAAGGAGGAAAAGTTTATGCACAATTAGGGATGGCAAGTTTGATATGTAATGCAAATTCTCAACTATGTTCAAAGTTATTGGTGATCTTCTCTTTTTTTGTATACACCTGACCTCATTCTCTTACACCAAACAGAGCCTCCTTTTCAAATTCCTGCCCCAACCACGTTGCAATCCATCTTGGCTGAGGAAGAGGTCCTTCCATGCCCGACCAAACTGGATCCAATGCAACGGACAAGGTGGTGAAGCTGCAGCGTGGAGGAACTATGGCAGACTGATTGCAGGTATACAAGGACCACGAAGGAAGTAAGTTTTCGTTTTTTGGGATTTTTATGTTCCGCTCCTGCGATTTGAGACTTAGTATCTGACGAGCAAGTAGAGCCTAAGACTTTTTGCAGGATTTTGATGCTGCACTTTCCTTACATTCGGACATGTCTAGATACATAATACGTGGATGGCTATGATTTGTAGGTCCTGTACATTATAAGTAGGTGATCAATTCACCAAAGCCGTCGGCGCACTTCTGCACATCGAACTCAAGCACCTATTCTAATATTTCTAGAAAGTGGATAAGTCGTTTTGGAGCATTACCCGGTTTCTTCAGTCTACTTTTCTCGGTTTCTCACAAGCAAAAACTACATATTTGTTTACTTCGAAATGTTCTTTGAATTTATGCTCACCCAATATTCATTTATGAAACGTGCATCTTAGCGGTAGTACAGTTTTCACATTTTTCAGATTTAGTATTCTGTCCAAAGTGAGCAGCACATAAGTAGAGTGTAGCGTCAATTCTGAATATCTGAATGAGGTAATTCAGTTGTGCCATCTTATGTACCTGTGTGTTATATATTCTTGGTGACTTTCATAAGAGGCTGCACAACAGTAACAATCAGTCCTGCTCGCCAAACACAAGATATAGGTAAATGGCTTTAAGTTTGGTCTGTATTGATTGGTGCTATAGCTGACTGAATTATTCCCAGGTCTCTACTGAGTACTCACATAACACTATTGAACAACCAAATAAACAGTCTGAATTTCTTAAACAATATTTACCTCGACAACAACTTTTGGGACATATTAATTCTGTTTTCTTTTCCTTTAACATGAATCTTGATTTTGGATCATCTCTTATGTATCGCTCATTCTCCTAATACACTATGTAAAGTGCTATCAAGGATTAACATTGTAGCCTTCTATCTATAGCATGCATCCCTGTACAAACTCTACAAGAAAGAACATTTAATTTGTTTTTTTCTACAAAGTAAATCTAATTTAGCTGTGGCCTTGAAATAAAATGGGACATGTTCATCCTTCAAATGAAATGGCAGCAACCAGAAGGTGGTGTTCGGTTATCATTCCAGTGATTGCTCTGACTGGCTATTGTGTGAGATATATTAAAAGAGATTAAACTATACAAACCTGATTTTTAAAAGTAGAATGCATGTATGGATGGCCTGTCAGATTGTTCAATTTTACTTACTCCAATAAGGTGTTCCCATAGTTTTACTTACACTATGTGATAAATAAGATGGGAGCTATTTCGCATTATTTCTATGACATAAGATCATTTAGGAACCTTAAGGTCCTTAGCAATTCATTAAAAACAAAGCATACTGAACTATGGACATGCCATGGTGTTGCATGGATATAAAGGTAGAGTTTTATATATCATTAATTCATTTATAGAAATCAAATATCAACATGAGGGCAGGACAAAGTAGGTTTAAATTCCAAGTTACTAAAAATTCATATATCTTATAATTTACACACGGTAGAAAAAAAATGATGACTTATTTGCGGTTGTTTAATATGCATGGTCACGATGTGGTACCGAGAACAATAGACCACCAAACAGTGAACCAACTAAATTAGTAACAAGTTGTTGCGATGTCATAAACCAACAATGGTGTATTAATTATACTTAAATGATAAAGGTTCTACTTATTATATGTTTATAATGAAGCTAGCCCGTGCAGGTGCACGGGTTGACGACTAGTAAAGAAAATGTTGGAGCGCAGCGCATACCTATCGGATCCCACAACCAAACGAGATCTTTGTGAGGTTTGATCCAACTTATAAGTTGTGCTCCCCATAATCAATTTTGGATGTGTGAAAGCAAATATTGCATAATCCTTTCTTTAACAAGTTTTGATTTCACATCAATTCTCCTCTATTAGGAATGTTAATAAAGGAAGGAATTAATAGATTCGGTCATTCTTTTTATATCGATCTTGGCGTCTTATAAATAGCACAAGGTCTTGAGTCCATCGTATCATGTGTGCTTATGAATCTAGACTAGACGAGATCGTCAATAAGAACTCCCACCAAGGTTCGGGGGCCAATATGAATATGCAGTGAGCAACGATTCAATTCTT